>JAZHYW010016817.1:0-89451 GCA_037355805.1 Ixodes ricinus | reverse complement strand
ACACATGTATTGCTGTTCAGCGTTTTCCCCTCGTGCGAATTGCAGGCGCGAGCTGAGAGCTAAACTAGGTTTGGTACTTGTGTTGTACACGGTTCCACTCCGGAAGTAACTAAATATCGCTCCTCGTTACATAATCAGAAAGTAACGAAAATTCTTACTCGTTACCGAAAAAACCTAACTGGTTGCAAGTAACGCGTGACGAAGGAGTTTGCGCATGACTGGCCCAGCGAGCAAGTAACTTTTACTGAACTTTGTGGTGAACAAAGAATAAATAACAAATTTACGTTGTGTTTTGCTGTTTTTTTAATGCTGGGTTCAAGGGATAACTTGTCACATCTAGGGGAAGTCGGAGAGTTCAGCTAGTTGGTAAGATGACACCGTGTTAAAAAGAGCGCACAAACAGTGAGGAAGAAGAGAGCGAAAACAGAGTGCTGTGTTTTCTTCTCTTCCCTAGTTCTTGTGCAGTAAGGAAGAGCGTTCCGCTGTCTTTCTCACTGAAAACAGAGCGTTCAGAACTCTGTGTTCTCTTCCCTTCTCTTCCTCACTGCTTGTGAGCTGTTCTTAATATGATGACACCTAGGGAAACTCGATAAACAGTGCAGGTCGTCGTAGCTCACCTTGTATGTATGAAACTAAATAGCGTGCCACTCGACACGAGCCTTTGAGTACTAAAATAAATCCCAATGCAGGTCTTGCGTTTTAGACTTTGTCTAGCAGTGTTAATTTTCACTTTCTGACCTGTATTAAACCAACACGTGTCAATCTTTATTAAAAAAAAATCAAACATAAAAATCGGCGTTGCAGGGTGTTTGATGTGGGTGAGCTTCATTTTATTGCACGTTGTTGTACCTCGGGAGTCAAAGGTACAGCGATCTCTGATGTCTTGCAGCGATTGACAAAATGATGTTGCGGGACGAACCAAAAAAACAGGACCTACTGTTGCGACCGTACTACAAAGCTGGATATACCGATGAGCTGGGCAAATACACATGATGAATTTGTGAATAACTAAAAGGTAATTTCGACCAAGTTGTCGGTGACTTCAAAACGAAATGCAGCCTTCGACCAGATCATCTACGATTAGCTCTCCTGTGACGAGTTGACGGTGGCGGGTAGGTCGGTTACAACGTCGTGCTAGTGGCGTTATCGCAATCGAGTTGCAGCTATACTATAACGCGGTTTCCATACCGAAACCAGGGAGACAGCCAAGTACACAAGCGTCTCTTTTCTTCTCTTGAAGTGATGATGGCGATGATGACGAGGGTCGCATACAATCTTCACTTCGACAAACACTGTCTCCGCCGTGAGCCCCGTTCCTGCGGGCAACAAGAATTAATGTCAAACACGGACCATTCAAGAAAAAAAGATACAAGACTCTCGCGACATTCCTCGTTCTTAAAATCGGTGTGACAGCTTAAAAAACATCCAGGGCATGGCGAGTCCGGAACTTAATAGCCCCGCAGTCAGTGACAATTTTGTATTATCCGACAAGAAGTCCAAAGAACAAATCACGATGCAAGAAGCGTGAACATTATAAGCCATGTCCTTAGTCCGATGTTACAGCGCACAAGAGCAGATACACTATTTGCACAATGATTTTTGTGCGCTGTAACATAGAAGGTATACGAACAACCAACTGGCCCAAGCTGCAGTCTCAACCATGCGCTTCGTTTGACGCAGTGACAGCTCAGAGTATTGATTCAAAAACATCAGCGTTAACTTGAGCATTCGTTTACATTATCTCGAGAGGTACCTGTAACTCAATTAAATTCGAAGTTGCTTCAAAAATGCATTCCTGAGTTACAGTGAGAGTCACGGAAATTTGGTTGCAAATTAGGAAGTATCCAGTTACTCAAATGGTGCACAAGTTACGGTTACTTCAATCCGTGTCTCTCGAGCGGCCGGCATCCAGCAAGCCCTCCATGCCTTCCGCTGTGCTTTGGCTGCGCGCTCGCACTGGAGGTGCACGAGACAACGAAGCGTCGTCGAAAGTAAGAAGCTCGGACTGGAGGCGGGACAACTGAGACTCCTCCCTGACGCTCTCACCTTGTCAGCGACAGTTCTGCTTATGTCGAGCAATGCTCGACAGTTGTTTAGCTCGGCCGTGACTACTACTGTCGGACCATGCCCGACACTGCGGAGCGCAAGTTTGTCTGCTTCTTGAACAGGGGTTGCGATGATGTCAGAGCGCCAAACTCTTATTGGCTCACCAAAAAAAAAAGTAGTCGGTAGACTTTGCAGGCATCTGGCATTATCCTTTAATCAAGCCAATCGGAGCTCGGCGTCGCTCTGGTCAGTCACCACAGCTCCTTCGCAGAAGCTACGGCGTCGCTCTCCGACGTCATCGCTTCTCCAAGCCGCGTCAGGCAACATTGGCGGTCGCCATGTCTTGGGCACGAAGCACGGGATTGGATCCGAGTCCTCGCCGAAGGATGACGTACACACTCGGCTACCGAGTCCACGCCGAACGCGGACGCAGTCCTCGTTCCCAGTACATGCGCAATAGTATGACGTGCCCAAAAATGGCGGATTCGGATGACTTGACGCGGCGGCTACTAGAGGGCGCAGAACTTTTGGAAGGGTATATTATATGTGCCGTGAGTCATATTACTTACTGTCGTTTCTCATTTTTATTTATTTGTTTAAATACTTCCCTTTTCTCGATCGCACAATCGAGGACTGGAATTATCTTCCCTGTGGTCAAATATCATCCACTGATTTTGTCTCATTAGCAGACAACGCACTTTAAACTTCTTTACGCTCATTCCTTTTCAGCCGTGTCATCCCTTCCACAGCAGTGCTTATCATCGTAAATGCTCGCGTATTATACTCGCACTTTTGCAAAGTTTTCTTAACCTACTTTTTTTATATTCTAGGTTTTGTTTGTTTATTTGTTTCTATTTTGCCCGCTGTCGGTGTTTTTCCCGTGTTGATGCGCATTCCCCTTTCATGTACACTATGTGCAGGGAGGGTGAACATTCGCACATGTTTTTAGTGACTTTTTGATAATTATTGTTTTTTATTTATTAGTTATATGTTAGCTTCTTTTCTGAACTTGTACAGGATGTGCTGTATTTTCCTTTCTACCCTTCCTGTCTGGACCATTCATTTGCTCTGCAGTAAGCAATTAATAAATAAATAAAATTAAAATAAAAAGTAAATAAAATATACCGCAGATAATTTAGGATCACCCTGTGTTCTACTCACCTTGAGCTGAGCTCCCGGATCTTTCTGAGACCGCAGAATCAGGGGTCACTGGAAAGCACGCAGCGCATTTTCTTTCATAACGGGAAATTGATTTTATTGTATCATATAACTCTATTGAGTTTTCTTCTAGACCATTTTATTAGATTGCACTGTGTTTGGTTGCATTGCATTGTGTATTGTTTTGTATTGTATTGTAGTGTAAAGCAATACATGTCTTGCCCCAGACCTGTGGTCATTGCACCAGACCTGCACGTAACACGTTACAGGTAACGCGTTACTTGTGCCTAGTTACGTTTTGCAATGAAGTAACGATCCAGTTAAGGTCCGTTCATACACTTCTGACTCCTCATTACCGAGTGCCTTAAAATCTCTTACGACGAGAGAACACACTAGCACGCTTGGCGCCACCTATGCGGTGACCCAGGTACTGCATTTCACTAGAGCGAAGGTTTTGCGGTATTTGCGGAATCAAATGTACGTACTACCTACGAGATATTGTGGTTTATAACATTGACGAAGTTTTTCAAGCCAAAACATAAAGAATAGTGCGCGAAAAAGAAAGAGAAAATATGTGGGACAGCCAAATGTTCCATGGCTGCCCGATAGGTGGCGCCAGTGTGTCCTCTCGTCGTAAAATGTTTGAAAAGGTGTCAAGACACACGGTCCTAAGAAGACGCAAACGGGCCTTTACATTTCAAGAGCAGGAAAAGTAACGTATTTTCGTTGCTTTTTGCTGACGTACGTATAACGGTATTCGGTCGCTTCTGGAGGAGAACGTCTACAACGCAAAGATTTTTCGAACTCATGCAAGGCTTTTTTGAACTCAGAACCTTACAACCCGGATTCTATTTTCAGCTGGCGTAATGGACGCAGTGGTTAAGGGTAGTACTACGCTGCATGAAACGCGTCTTCGACTGGTGTGTTCAGCGTCCTATTCTGCCCATGCATCGAAAGGGGTCCCGAAGTGGCAACAAATGACGTCACAAAAGCCGGAGTGTCGTGCTGCCGGATGTCGCGACCCTGGTGGTTTGTCGTAGAAGTTCCGTCAAGAAGCACGACAACCGCGAGTGTCGCTGTCATCGTCAGCGTCCCAACGTCTGGCTGTCGAAGCTTCCGTGGACTGTTTAAGCTGGAGAGCGACCTGCAGCGAACAGGCGTCAGTCACATCCACCACGGCTGTTGTGACACCGCCAGGATCGCGGTCGGCGACAGCATGACACATTCTGCGACGCCATCAGGCGGAAGTCAAGAGACCAGTTTTCTGGACGCGGTAAACACACCAGTCGCAGACGCGTTCCAGGCACCATCTCAGTACTGTCGGTGAACGCCATTGCTACGTCGGAGGGCCAAGTCGTCTGCTTCTTGCGCGGGGGCTGTTGACGTCAGAACGACGCCGAGCTCTGATTGGCTTTGATTGAAAGTATAGTGGGTAGACCTGAATGCTAGATGCCTTGAGGTCTACCCACTATTTTTTTTTCAGTCATCCAATAAGAGATAATATAGTTAGGGTGCAGGCGAGCTGGTGAATGTTAACCATGTTGAATGACCTGAGACTGGGGGCAGAAATAAGCACATAAGTCGAAGGAACAGAAAAGGACAGGAAGACGTCTCAGCCATGTTGAGACGTCGTCCTCAACATCCAATAAGAGTTCGGCGTTCTGACATCGTCGCAGCCCCTGTTCGAAGACGAGACGAGACTTGCATCTCCGCATTGAAGTGACCGAACGAAGGTCCGACCAGCTGATCGCAGGTAGGTGAAATTACACAGCGGACGCACAATAGATTGTTCCCGGAGTGGCCATGAATGTTCTAGGAGACGCAATCCGCTTCACAGCGCGATTAGCAGCATGAGCCGAGCGTTTGATGTTCGGTAGCAGCCCACGGGTACTGCCCAAACACGGACAACGGCCGGTTTGTCGCCTGCTATCGGGATCGGGTGCCGTGCCCTGTCAACACCACCTCGACAGAAGGCCTCCGCACGCGTCATCACAGTCAGATCGATCGAGGCGTGAGATTGGGCACGAGTGCTGTGTCAGTGTTCGGCTCGGGGCTCGTGTCCAATCAGCGCGTCGAAGGTCGGGCTCGGGCCCAATAGCCGAGTTAGCGCGATCCGACTCTGATGACGTTTCATGGAGGGAGAGAGACCATGCGGAGGCCTTCTGTCTAGGTGGTGTTTGGCCTTGCCCCTCCATTATCCCGACCAATTCGTTGTAATGCCCGGATGTAAGAAAATGGCGTCGCCCCGAGAGCGCTTAGTGGAATGGTCTAATAGCCCAGAGGCAATATAATCTGGAGTGCTGAGGGTCTTGATGCGTTCACGGTAAAAAATGCTAATTCAACTTGTCGGCTTCCCGAGTAAACCATCCCCAATATACAATATGGTTACTGACAGCTTAAGAAACGCAGAGATTGGTCAATCCAGAGCATCTGATTATCGCTACGCAGCCAATGAGATTGAGGCACCAGTCGATAAGAACGGCACAGAAGGAAGCAAGAAGCGTGGTCACAATAGGCCCTGGCTTGCGTTTTTTAAGTTGCCGGTGATTATCGTTTATATAGTGACTATTTAATTATTAACCACAATCTATACAGTCCACGCCAAAAAAAAATGTACGTGACCTAATTTGAGAGCACGTGCACATTAGGGATTCTGATGAGCCTGAGGGCGCAAATACAAACATATCAAGAAAAAGTTCAATTCTAAATGCGATTTACGTAGACTTTGATTTTGATACATGGAGCAGTTGCTTCCAATAATAGTGCTCTGTACTGCTTTTTGGCGCTCACGGGCATTTAGACTAAGGCAGAGTATAGAAAGCGTCCAATTACGCGAAACACTTAAAATGAATCACGTGATAAATATTGAAGTAATAACCTTACCTATGTAATCATCATCGTAATGATCTGCCTTCTCAATCATGGAAACTTTGTGCGCGATTCTTCCGTCCTCAGAGCGCGCTTCCAATGGCAAAGGTTCAATCCTCAACTCGTCACTCAGAACTCCCTTCTGCAATTTTACCGCATGCACGTTAAAAACATATCCGGTGAAAAAAAAAAAAAAAGAATAAAGAAATTTTGGTAGTGAAAAGCCACTCTTTACTTCGTGCTTTCGAACCGTTAAGGCGAGAAACCTTACCCAAACTTCCTAAACAATATTAAGCGAAGCATGTCCTCCAAAAGTCAACTGAAAATTGACGTTTAGGGAATCTAAGAACCCTCAAGTATTGAAGAGTAAAATGTTTTTTAAACATATATCGACGTCTTTCTTGATTTAGGTTTGAAAAAAGTGAAAAACATTACATTCATTGAGCATACTTTCTCTATATTCGAATCCTTAGAAAGCGGTAAAATCTCACTATTATTTCAGTTTGCGCGTATATACATTTCATAAGAATATCCTGTATGACGTTTGGGCGTTTCTCATGAAAAAAAAAAAAACAACTAAGTTAAAATATATAAACAACCAATGTGGTTGTTATAACTGCGCATACTCATTCCTTGAGTTCAAGTAAGGCATACTTAATATAAGAAAGATAGTAACTTCTTCGCAAGGAATTGTACAAAGGATGTTTTCATTTAATTATGAATGGCACGCAGTGTGCATTCATGACAACTTTCACCTCTTGTATATTATCTCGTACATAATCTTGTACATTATCTCGTCACGTAATCCCCATCGTCCATAGACGCGGCACCGCGGGCCACCGTGCGGGCTTTCTGCGGTGCCGCGGCTCTCCTGAGCCAATACGAATTATGAATATTACTCTCGTTGTTACTAACCTCTAGTAGGCAGAAGTAAGTTCGATCGCTCGATACGGGGAATGTCCACGTACCACACAAGTCCAATGACTACGTGCTACCCCTGCTGGCGACACAAGGAAGCTGCTAAAGCCGACCATACTCCGTTTCACACAGCCAATCCAGGGGTGAAAACGTGCATCGGGTGACCGAGCGTCACAGCGCCCGTCACGAAGATCACGTGACACTCGTCCAGCGTTTGATTGGCTTTGGTAGCTCATAGCTGCGCACTCTGCGGTGCATCGCAAGATGAAACGGAGGATAGGAAGAAATTGGTTTAAAGCATTGGGAATCCTGGTGTGTGGAACACGTCACGTCGTTATCAATGATGGCGCAATGCCGCAATCCCTCGCTAGCCCTCGAGAAAAAAGGTCTCAACATTCCTTCTTAATCTTTTTAGACTTCTTACTGACTTTCCGGGATCCTATTGAATTCCTTTATGAACGCACTTTGTTTTGATCATTGTCAAAAACCTTTCAAAAGAAAATTTTCGATTTTTGTAGATTTGTTTATAAACAAAATTAAAAGTAATTTGTCATGACGACTTTCTGTAAGTTATTTTCTAAAAAAATTCAAAAGGAAATAAATAATGAAGTATTTTATAGACTACTTATTTATAAAAAAATTAAAAAGTTGTAATGACGATTTTGTAAGGTTATTTTCTAAAAATACAAATGAAAACTTAGTGACATTATTTTTATATTATTTTATAAAAAAGATAACAAAATATTTTATTATCTTATTAAAAAGATTTAAGGACTTCTTTTTTTTAATTTGGAAGAAAGTTTTGAAGAATAACAGCTTACATTTTTTTGAAAATATTGAAAGGGAAAAGACATTTTTACAGACTTTTCTCTGTTGACATATTTGTAATTCTAAAAATTATAGTAAGTTGCTTTGTACTTCTTCTTTTAATGTAGGATACTTCTTTTTTAATCAGAGGACAAAGACAAATTGACCTTTTTCATTTCCTTTCCTGTTTCTATCTAATAATACATTCAGATAACACGTCCCATGTAATAAAAAATAAAATTGAAGTTACTTCCCACGTAACATAAAAGTTCGCTGTGCCTAGCGTTACGTCCGGACGGACCGCTGAAACACGTTAACCTAACCCCCCTCCCCCACTCTTTCTTGCCCGTAAACACTGAAAAGCGATAACAGTTCTTCTAGGAGCTGTTTTTGTGGATGTTGTTTTAGCGACTGCGCCGAATTATTATTAGTTGTACCAATGCCTTTTAGTAAGAGATAGAGTCCACGAACTTCGAAACACTGTTTTCCCCTTGACAGACTCCCGAGAGGAGATTGGACACTTGGAACCTTAATAAGTGCTGAGGTGGTCACCGGCCAAATAATTACCTTCAATATGTAGGCTATAAAAGACTCTGGAGCCGTTCACGGGACTGTCGATTCTGGTGTTGAGTGCTTCATGGTGTTTGTGTTTGTGTTCGTATCTAATCTGTATTTGTGAGGTGTGCGTACTATTTCCAAACAAAATCCAAAAGGTATATTTAAAAAAATTCGAGTGTCTCTTCTTTAACGTTAATCTGCGGTTCCGTCAAAAAGAATTCCACAAAATTTATGTAAGAAGGAATTCCAAAAACATTTGATGGCCAATTTTAACCAGAAGTTAATTAAGTTGTAAAAAAAAAACACTGAAAAACCTCGATAAAGTTTTTAAGAATTTTTCAGTCAGATTCCAAAAAATTTTTAACAGAAATTCAAAAGAATTTAACTACAGAGTTTTGTAAGGGAGAACAACCATAATAAGACTGTCTGCAGGCATGAGGCGTGCTTCTTTCTTGCATACGGTCACAATGGTCCTACGAAAAACTGCCTGAAGACAGGTTCTAAGCACGCATATGTATGAAATAAACATGATTCCACTATGCTTGAGGAGTGTGCGCAGACAATTTTATCATCATGGCTGCGCCAAACACCGTGCTTTTTGTCTAAACTCCAAAAATCTAAAAATGCAGAAAGTTTTTTTTTTTTTAAACATAAATTTTGTTATTTGCTGAGTGCCCTCCGTAGGTTGCGGCGATTGGCTCGACCATGAGCTTTGCGGGAAAGCGGACGCTTCAGATTTCTGAGAGTGTACGTGCAGTGTGACCACGACCTAACAGGGGTGCTAAATGGGCACAACCAGTGTTTTTTATCGTAAAATAACTGGAGACGATTTGTGCACACCGGTGAATCTTAGAGCTCTAAGCCACATTTTTGAAGGAACGACCGGCGCTGTTTCCGATGGCCTTACCACCTCCAAACCTCCGTCCACTTCTTCTATTGAGAGGACTGCCATATGGTGCTTGTCGTGGTACAAATCCTTCTCGAGCTCCTTTCCGCTCATCTGAAAAACAATATTTCTGGGTATTTTTGTGAGTGTAATGTATGGGTGTTTCAAATGCCGAGGCTCAATCTAAAATGGGCCGTAAAAGTCGACGCCTGCACATAGCAATCTAAACTTTTCCTCAAAGGTGCATTTCACTGGTGGGTTTTGCCTTGTAAAATTACAAGACGTAGCTCCCTTTCTGTAAACAATATGAGTAGAAACTTGCCAGGTGTAACGCCGGACGGCGACGCAGAACGACCGAGTCTAGTGTCGGGCCGCGTTTGGCGCACGTATTGATAGATTTGCGCATCGGGAGCAGCGTCATAAGGTGTAGTCGACCAGCGAAAGAAAGCAGACGACACGCAGACGAAATCCCGTCGGCAGCAAGAGCCCCGTCATTATGCAACCGCGTTTTCTTTTATTTTTGTTACTTCAAGTTTTCCTATCATTGTCCGCATTGATTTTTGAACCAAAGAGTACATTAGAAAAATATTATGTCCATTTTAACAGATAACAGTCATCGCGGGCAGTATTGATATATTTTAAAGAGCAAACCGGAACAAGGACGTAGCGCAATCTACTAATACGTGAGCCAAACGCGCCCGCCACTCTATACTTCGTTTCAGCTTCCGTCCGAGCGCAGCCAAAGGCTGAGGGACGGTTCGCAACTTCGAGAAGAGCATTCCTACGCACCACAAAGTAGTCCGCAAAAGTAATTTTTTTAAAAGAACTGTTTTGTGCGTAAACATTGCACAATATTCCAGATGTGTACTGCTGAGAATGATTTGCAACTAAAGGAATTAAATATCTGAAGTTTATGTTTTTATTAATATATGTAAATGCATGTGGTTTGGTGAAAACACGTACATCCGCTGGCAACACGGCTGCAGCGCTCGGTTTTTCTGTGTGATTTCGTTCCCGTAATGGCCGAATCATGTGCTTCGCTGCTTTCCTCACCGATTCGCTTCAAAACGTCCTTTCGCAAAGGCACGTTTGGGCGTCAGGCGCGAGAGGTCGTGATGAATGTCTACTTTCAAATTCGGCAGGAGACTCCGGCCGCGTCGTACCGCGAATGCGTTGTAAACAAGAAAAGCGTCCGGGCCACTACAATTCACTGATACACGGCGAAATCAGGGCACCCCTTTACCTGCCGGTCACATTGAACGCCGAGAAGCTGGTGGAAAGGACTGCGCCTCGAGCCCTGGTATATCCAGACAATACAAGGAAACATCAACGGCCGGGTCATCGGGCACCTTGCAATGTGTACTTACATCTCGAAACTATGCCGAAATGCCGAACAGGTGGAAAGCTCGGACACAGACACCAGCGGCCAGCCTACGTACTGACATCCCCTGTGACTAAATTTCAGAACGTGAAAGGGCACTTTCTAGACCTGTAGCAGACGATACCGTTGATACACCCGTAGCAGACGAAATACTCGGCGAGCGCGGGCGGCGCGGACGACCAGCGGCGCAGCGGAGTGATACAAAAGTGCAGGCGAGATCGCGTGACCTATTGCCGGCGTGTGATTGGCTCCGGCCACACGTAGCTTTGGCTGCGCTCGGACGGAAGCTGAAACGAGTATAGCTGCTCGGTCGTTCTGCGTCGCCGTCCGCCATTGACCCTGGCAAGTTTCTAGTCACTAGTTTTTACAAAAAGTGAGCTACGCCTTGTAATTTTGCAAGGTAAAACTAACCTGGGAAATGCACCTTCGACGAAAAGTTTACATTGCTCACGGGCAGGCGCCGATTTTTACGGGCCATTTTAGATCGAGCCTCGGCATTTTAAACACCCTATACATAGTCACCGCCGGCTTAGAAACGTGGGACGTGGCCAGTGGCGTACCCACTTGCTTTCGAGGGGGGGGGGGGGGGGGGGGCAAACCAGACCTCCTCCCTCTCTCCCCCAGGAGCCGGGGGGCGGTGCCCCTTGGTATCCCCTTGGGCACCGCCGGCCAGTGTTGGCCCTGCCCAGTGGCGGCTGTTTCAGGGGGAGAAAAACACATGCCTTGCCCCCCTCCCACTTTGGGAACTGGGCAGGGGGGGGGGTGGCAAGGCACCTCCCCGCCTGCACCCCCCCAGATTGGTACGCCCATAGGCCGTGGCTTTTAATGATCATACTTTTTCTTCTTGATTCGTTCTCCCGGTGTTTTTTATTAGATAATGCTACCATGTCCTGCGTTTTTCATGTTGTCAGAGAGACTATAGCTGTATTGTCACACAAAAAAACATTTGTTAGTACAAGGAGAGAATAAAGCAATCAATAAATAGAATTGATTCGTATGGCCCACACGCTTACATGTTGCTCTTTTCCGTCTTCTTGAACCACGGTGAAATCTTCTGCTAGGACTGAGCTTTTTTCTAGGTAAGTAGAAGATCCTCTTCGATGTGCAGTAATTTTTCTCCGTTGATGCCTCTTGCTTCCAGAAGCTTGGGATAAGACGACACGTTCCAGGAGTGGCGCTTTCAATGAAAGAGGGAAAAGAATTGTCGAAGGTACAATGCGATGTCTGTTCAACACATTTATTTAACACCACCTAGAATAACGAAAGCTTATGAGCAGCCTTTCTAAGCCCTGCATGACGTCATCGCACTCGGATCGTGCCAAAACAGCAATTGGGCCAAGGCAACACCACCTGACAGAAGGCCTCCGCACGCGTCATCACAGTTAGATCGATCGAGGCGTGAGATTGGGCACGAGTTCTACGTCAGTGTTCGGCTCGGGCTCGTGTCCAATCAGCGCGTCGTAGGTCGGACTCGGGTCCAATAGCCCAGTTAGCCCGATCCGACTATGATGACGTTTCATAGAAGAAGAGAAACCATGTGGAGGCCTTCGTCTAGGTGGTGTTGGCCAGGCCCGGACGAACGCTCACGCCACGCTCGATCTCAGTTTGATGACGTCAGAATGCCAGTGCATGGGGTGTGCCAACTCAGCAATTGGGCCGCAGGCCCGGCTGAACGCTGACGTCATGCTCGATCTCACTTTGATGACGTCAGAATGCTAGTGCATGGATTTGATTATACTAGGTACTATTTATTATTTACACCTACTGCACCAAGTAGACGTTAATATGCAGAGCTGTCTTTTCTCTTCTTTCTTCGTGACATTTTTTTTTATATACAAAGTGTTATGTGCACTATACGCGAATGGAACAGTCACAGTCGCCTATTATCATAACCTTATTATTAGGTTTCGGAAGGACGATCGTTTTCATCATGGCACAAAATTGTATTTATTTGTGACAATGACCAGCCTAGCTTCTCGATGGAAGTCATGGGAGCCAATTCACTTGGTGCGACGAGGATCTGTCTCCGCCCTTTGGGGTACACGGGACATCGAGCCATCTGAAAGCACCAGTACCAACATGCGTCCAAGCTGGGTCTGTCGAACCGGTCGACATGTTCGACTGCTCTTCTACCATGGATGAGCCTGAGGACGGAAGCGAATTAAGCCAAAAAATGACGAAGAAGAGGCACCATGTCTCCAAGCGCTCCAACTCAAGTGAGCCTATCATAATTACCCAACCAGCTCGTAGTCTGACTGTCATTGTCAAGTCGACTGATCCCCACTGAACTCGTCACAAACCTGAACCCTTTGGTTCGAAGAAAAAACTGGACAGTCTGAGTCAACGAAAACCCGGCTTCAACTTAAGAGCCTAGGTTGCATTCAAGTTCAGGCGTACGAACCACCTCCACAATCTGCCTACGTCGGCGACATCCGCGGTGTTTCTACTGAGATCAAGGACACTGACCTCTGGACGGCCATACGAGAAAGAGAACCCGTGACTCAAGTCCCAAGACTTGGTACGTCGGAAACAGTCAGGCTCGTCTTCGGCTCATGAACATCGCCCGAGTACATACGCTTAGGCCACATCCGATATCAGATACTCCCGTACCTGTGAAAACCCCGACAGTGTCCCAAGTGCAACCGCTTCGGACATATTGCAGGCACCTGCTCTAGAACACAGCTCTGCAGCCGATGTGGCGGCTAGCATATACACCCGCGCGTGTGGAGAAGAGCGACCTAAATGTGCCAATTACAACAAACGCCACGATGCCACTTCACGAACATGTCCAGTCAACAAAGTGGAGAGACAGATATTGAAATACAGGAGCTACAACAATATGGACAACACGTCTGCAAAATAAATCAACATGAACAATCAATAGGTCCGTGGCGCTGGGAAAGATTGGACACCGCGGAGGCGTCCACAACTCACGAAAGAAGACAAAGAGCTAGGCAGAAGACCACTGAGCAGTGAAGTAGAATATCCACCTGGACGAGCAGCCAGCTACAAATATTCCAAACGCAAACGCTCTTTCCTGTAGAGCCGTCAGAATCTTGCACCACTCAGAAGACTACCATGGTGCGTCCTACAAAAAATAAACAAAAAAGATTTCAAGTAAAAAGTGCGGCTTACATTCCGCTAAAAAACACTCGATGTTCGATTCAGAGCTCCTGTCTCAAAGCCTCAGGAACGCGTTGTGGACACTCGCCTCAATGTTACTACCTTCTTGACGTCTCTGAATTTTCTATTTGCGCAGTCATTGATAACAATACTGGACATAGCCCTGCCACTCGCCGCCTCTTGGTATAATTAGTCACATTTGACGGAAGATCTGCTCAAACAATTAGAAATGCCGGTAACGAGCAACAGATGTCCTCGCTGCATGAAGAACAACTTCATCCCTTCAATAATGCAGTGGACTGTTAACGGACTTCGCAGATATAAGTGACTTGCGACAACATTATAAAGGCACCAGGTCGTTTAGTGTCAGCCCTCCAAAACTCACCTAAAGCCATCAGCGATTTGGCTGTCTCCCTACGCCATTTATAATAGTAAGCCCCATACAATTCCCACATCGACAGGTCAACCCAAGGCATCTCTGTATATTTACCGGAATTTATCTCAATTTCAAGTGGACCGCTCTGATCTCTGCGACCACAATGCGCTGAATTTGTGGCTGCGACAACCAGGAGTGCAAACTCAGACCTCACCATCGTCTCGGCTTACGTGTGGCCTAATGTTCACTGGGATGCTTTAGTATTCCGCACGATACTCTCTAGGTGAGCGACAGCTACGCTGCTGCTGGGGGACTTCAATGCCCATAACGAGGCTTGGGAGACAAACAAACCTGATCACGTGGTCGATTACTGGATTATTTCACTACAGCCATTGGTCTTCACTACCTGAACGACGGAACTGCCACTTTCGCACGACATGGGGTGAGAGCGCAGTGTTCTTGATATCACTTTTGCCACTGCTCTAATACGCGCGTTATGGTCAGCTGAACCCAATAGCTGGGGCAGCAATCATGTTTCTATTAAGATCACCTCTCTAATTACCGGATGTTCTTTCGAGCAAAATAATATCCCTCGGCACTGTCGATCACATGACAGCCATTTCTCAAGCGCTGTCCAAAGCGACCCGAACTGTGACAATTTCAATATATCGACCAAATCCAGACTTAAAATACCTCGAGCTCTGCGCCTTGCTCCGAAAGAAAGAGCGAAGTGCCCTGATAACATCTAGACAGGAGGACATCAAATGTTAGCGGAGGGTTGACGCTGCCCTTCGTAAGCACACCAGCCGCTTGCAACGAAGACAATGGCGACAACGGTGTGAGTCGCTTCATTCTCCATGGTGGAGGACGACAAGCGTAGCACTAGGCTGGTGTCCTCGCTGGGCACCGTTCACCTGTTCTCGGCTTCGTCATCGGAAGGAATATCACCGTGGCTCAAGCAGTAGGACTGCTCGAGAATAAATTTATCTCCGCCGCTTTACCACCCACTGGGTTTACTGCGATTAGCAGAAGCTGCACTTCACCACAAGCTCAGACCATCCGCGACACTAACTCGGACTTCACGATGAGGGAGCTACAGAAAGCTCTTCGGTGTTCAGACCGCAAAAGGAGCGCTTCAGGCCCCGATAGAGAAACTTTTCCAAGCCCTGCGCAACCTTCACGTTACTGCCCTTCCTGGACTCCTCGATTATTTAAACACCATCTGGCGCTCGTCTGTACTCCCTCCCGGCTTGCTCACGTCTGAGGTTGTCCCGATACACAAGTTTGGAAACCAACAAGTGAGACGAGCTCCTACAGGCCAATCTCTCTGATTTCCTGTATTAGAACAATTTTCGAACGAGTGGTCTTGAGGCGCCTCGACTAGCAACTCAAGGCGCCTGGTGTCCTGCCTGATAAACTTTGCGGTTTCCGCCGCCGCCGATCGATGCAGAAAAGACTGAATTGATGACCTGGTGTCAGAAATAGAGCAAGCAAGCTAAGGCGACGAGCCAGGCCATCTCAGCCATTTTCTTGACATCAAGAAAGCGTGTGACGCTGTTCCTCAGGCAACGATCCTTGCTCAGCTTATCAAGATTGGGGTATCGGGCCGGGCTCTTACATTTGCACGCGCTTTCCTGAAATGTCGCACAGTGCGTCTTTGCCTAGACAAACACGTAGTCCACTACGGAGAGTTACCCAAGGCGTTCCCTGGGAAGCGTCATTAGCCCTTTCCTGTTTAATGTTGTGATGGCAGCTCTGCCAGAGGCCTACAGGGCATGAATGAACACGCACTCGCCGATCATCTACATAGCTATCTACGACGATAATCTGGCCCTCTAGGCTTCTGCTCCAACCAACGCATACAGCAGCATGCAGCGAACACTCTAGCAAAGATTAAAGGCTAAACCTTATATAAGCGATTTAGCAAGCGACAAGACGAGCGACGGTGATAGCGACGAGAGTCGACAACGAGCGACAAAGATTTCTCACTGTCGCTCGTCGCGTCGCTCGGTTTTTGGATTTCTGAAAGCGCCGCTCATCACCTTGGTCGCTTGCCCCCGTCATTTACATGCGGTTCGCATCGCAACGCTAGTGACCGATCGACAGCGAATCGGGTCGCCGTCGCTTGTCTCGTTGCTTGACAAATCGCATACATGCGGTTTATACATAACAATAGTAGCATACGAGGTATCCAAACTTGGTCTCACGCTTTGCACCTCAAAACGGCTTCCTTCCGACAGCCAAATCGTCTATCAACAGAGTCTATACCATCGGCGGGGTAGACGTGAGACGAGTCCGAACATACACCTGCCTAGGATTCCTGTTAGACGATCGTGTATCCTGGCACCCTGTGGTCAACGCAACTATCAGCAGGTGTCGTCCGCTCCTCAACGCCATCACAAATGATAAGGGGCAGCTAATGGGGAACACCCCAGATCACGATGATGCAGCTCTGTAGAGGCCTCATCCTCTCACGACTATTATACGCCTTCTCGCTGGCTCGCATCAGCAGCACCCAGTCCTTGGATATTGAGACAATTCAAAGAGTCGCAGTTCGCTTGTGCTTGGGCCTGCCTATATACTCCACAAATATTCCAACGCTAGTAGAAGCAAGAGTCAACCTTGTCAAAAATCACGACAGGGAGCTCTCACTTCGCCACATTGCAAGGCAGTCCACATGCCGATCAACAGACCCGCTTCTGGAGCGATTTCACCAACGCCCACTCTCTCATCTTGGCTCACTGGCACTGGCAGCAGTGTTCAAGGGATTCGTTGACGATCCTGACATTAGCTACTTGCCACCAGCACCATACGTCCCGCCGCTGAACACCAGTGAGTCGGTTCCCGCGCTTAAACGTAAACGAGACACGACACAACTTGTAGTCCGGAGCCTCTTTGAGGACCACGTAGAAACGTCGTCCATGGGCTGGGGTCGAGTTTACAAAAGCGGCTCTGTGATTCACAGCCAAAAGTCCTCTACTGCAGCAATGTGTATCCCCGAACTCAATATGGCCCAGTCCCGGTGTCTAAGCTTTGACACCACGTTGACAACCGCCGAACTTGAGGCGCTTTGGCTCGGCCTTGACGTTTTCAATATCATTCCCCACTGTGGCAAAGTGTTCCTCCTTACAGTCTCTAGGATGGCACTGCAACAGCTCGATAAACTTCAGGACGCACCACAATACACCCAATACGTTGCTCATGTCGCAAAACTTAGAAGCAAAGGCTTAGAAGCAAAAGGCAAAAACCTTTCAGCGGTTGCCTTCGCGTATTGGCATCTCGGGCAACGAGGCTGTGGACCGTCTTGCTGCCGCGGCTCACCCCTTCGACGTACCAATCATCACAGTCCCAAAGATTCATAAAGCCAAACTACTTATACACCGATAGATAAGCCATCAACATCCGGACCCCAGGGTTGCCGAGGAAGGCCTCCAGCACGTGTCTCACCAAAGCTGCTACGATCTAGCGCCCCCTTTCTGCACAGGCTTCGAACAGGTTGCGCCTTCACTGCATCAGCCTTCACTGGCCATCGCTCAGACTCAAACATAAACATCAACTGCCCAACCTGCAGTGTTTCTGAAGACTTTGATCACCTTCTCTGGGACTGCCCGACTAGCGGATCAAAGAAAATCTCTTTCAATGATCTGCAGCACGCCGGCGTCGCACGCACCACTACGCTAGACGTTCTTTTTCCTCCGGGTTTGCCGGGGCCGCATCGAAGACTTTAGCCGCTCTTCCCACATTTCTTGACGACACCGAAACATTTGAACGATTATAAGACGCACCTGCCTAAGTCGGTGTGTGATCAGTGACAAGTGACAGCAACATTCACTTCCCTCTCCCCTTCCCTCTCTTTTCTTTTATCTAATCTTTTGTCCCTCCTCATTACCCTTTTCCAAACGCTTGAACTGTCTCGACGCCATTGTCAGGAGTGGCCAAGTGTTCGGGTTTTTCTATCAAACATTGCTAACAAAAACAACATAACCTTATTATTAATCCGCTGCCACTGAGATTGCGCCATAGACCGTTAAGAACTCTGAAGAACGAATTACGAAGCAGAAAGCTTAAAAATAATAAGTCACATCCTGCGTTGTCAGTGTCACTGACTATACGAGGACGGCGCCGAGTATTTCCGCCTGTCAGCAGCAAGCTGAGACACAATTTTTTTTTTCTGCCACGTTTGGCAGGTAGTTTTGTGGTGAGCTTGAAAGACAAGAGACGCTGCGAGCAGACGCAGATTGAGTCATCTGCTCGCTGCGCCTATCGGGAGATGGCACCACGCGTTACGGGGCTAGCTCCGCGTTCAGCCCGGGCAAGATCGTTCGTCTCATTTTTCACTGAAAGGAAGCTATGTTTTGAAATTTCATCAGCTAAAATGCACCTCCTCGAACCATATTATGTGAAAGTTTTTGCTTTCTATGTGCCGACGTCGATTTTTCCGGCTCCCTTTGCAGCGTAACGTCCACTGACAATGAGTGCGGAATAAACGCAAGAAGTACCTCATTAGGTTCACAATTCCTGCTTCCTGGCTTGTTCTTCTGTTTCTTATCGGCTAACGTCGCAATCTCATTGAATGCAAAACGAGGCTGTTTCAAGATGCTCAAGGCTCTCTACATTTCCTGAAGCCCTCGGGAACTATAGACTGGACTGGAATCTACACAGAAATCTGCGCCCCCACATGGGTTGTTGCGCTTTGAGCTCTCTACTGGTGGTGTAAAACTCTCCATAATAAATTAAAAACCACTTACCACTAAAGGCCTCTCCTAGTAAAGCAGCTAGCAGGAATGCGATGAAGCGATCCATGTTGTTGTTGTTCTTGTTTTCACTGATTTACCATGGTGCGCTAAATGTTCTGGTTTCCACGTGACAGAATTTGTAGCTACACTCTCGCGTTCTTATCTGCGTCAGCTGGCATTTTTAACTCCCGATCATGCTGAAGTCACGTTGACATTTTCATCCGAGGTGTGTTGGCCTTTCCAAGGAAACCTCGAATAACAAAATCCTTGCTTGCATCCGTATAGCTTAACGCTAAGTGAGGGCAGTAGAAAGAAAAATGAAAAAAATGACAGAACAGAGGCATTTAGAACAATAATTGCTCTTTCAATTCCGACATCGGTTTATCTGCCACGCAAGAGAAATGTTACATTTCATACTTTAAGGCGTGCAAGTTTGTCCTGCTCCTTGCGCACCTCCTGCGTTTTTTTTGTTTTTTTTTACAAGCTTAAATGCGTTTAGGTGCGTTTCTTTGCCTCCGATTACGCATTTTGGAACACTTGCTGGCCGTATAGCCACTGGCAGTTTCAGAAACGCAGATGTTATTATGTTCACGCTTCCTGCTCCGTGAATCGGTACTTTTGCGCTCTTTTTGGCGAATTCCACAATGTCATTGGCTATTAGAACGCTAATGAGACGTTCGCTACTCACTACGACATTCGCTTCTTAAGTTCTCACTGACTTTAGCTCATGTGCTGAAAGTTCTGCGTCGCGTTGTCGGTACCCACCACCGGAATCTCTCGAGTTAACAAAGGCCTGATAATAAACCATTAAAAAATATATTAAGCTACATTGGCGGTAGCCATTTCTTAGGCACACAGCGTGTAGTTTAATTTGAATCCTCCGGGGGGATCGGTGGCCAAATGGGCTAGTCCACACCAGCTAGGAGGAGCACGTGGAGCGAAAGCTCGCGCTGCAGAACCCAGGGATGCTGGGCTCAATCCCCACCCTGCCCGTTTCCATCTGGATGAGCATCGTACCGGCGTGCGGTCATGTATCACTATACTGCATGATGCACGTTAAAGACCCTAGGCTAGCGGTTGTACTGCACTGCGCTAAATTTCTGATCTACAGATGGCGAGGCTCGTCGCCCGTTGAGGCAAACCAAGTTCCAGGCTGTATAAACATACACACAACCCTATTTTTTTCCCGAGTCCTCCTCATACGCTGACGTAGCAATTGTTCTCGATACGAACTGCCCGAGTTCACGTCGAAGGCTGACGCAGCCCACGTGTCCAATACGCGTGAGGCGACCTCACGCGGCCGGGACTCCCGGCCAATTGCAAACAGGGTGTCTAGCCACAGCCATGTTCCCGCTCGCGTAAGGAAGCACGTGCAGTGCAAACCTGCCAAAGCGTCAAAGTCCCATCACGCGCGTGCTGCACGCGCTTGCACGCATGGGGCACCAGTCGGGACGCCGTGCTTGCAGACATGTATATAAAACAATCTATTATTTGGGACTTTTAGCAAACCGTTACCCTCTTCCGCCGCACTTCAGGAGCCTTTGCAGTATGCTTTTAAGCGGGCTCCCCGCGGTCACGGCGTCATTCGGGCGCGCGCTTAAAAGCATGCTTCAAAGGCTCCGGTATAGTGCGGTACGCGGAGCACAGCAACGGTTTGCTAAAGGTCCCTGTCAACTGCTTTACCGCTTACGAGGTATTTGACATTGGGGCGCACTTTTGTAAAAAAGTATATTGCATGCACAATATACTATCGTTGCGTGCATATAAACTACCGTTTCGTTTCTTCGCACTAGAGGCTCAGCGATGTAATCATCCCCTCGCTGATGCATCTCTGAAACAAAGAGATTCAAATCATACGGCCGTCCTTCGCACTCATCATTAACTCTTGATCTTTTTGATTATGCAGATACCTGGTTTGAAATAAAGAATCACAACATCTGCATTCGGTGTGCCCAGTATGAACGCAAGACGTTCTTTCATTCATATCGGGTTATTCACACGGGGAAGAAATCCCTCCCTTTGCTCCCCGGGATGCGCATCACATGGTAACAACTTCACGCTTTTGCGCGGAGACGTGCTGACGCGTAGACATCTCAGGGAGATGGGCGAGCTTTTGTTCGGGCCGCACAAACGCTCCACGTCTTGGCGTGGGATCTCTTTGCAATTGGCGGTTTTTCGTTCGCGTGTCTGGCAACTTTACAGATTTTGCTCAGCGAGATGCCGGCGGTGGCATCAGGGTTGCCTAACTTGTTGTGGCTTGCGCTGTTGCGCATGTTGTCCGAGGCACCTGAAGGAGTCTTTCGATATTCATTAATGCCGTCCTCAAGCCGCTCCTCGTACAACTTCTTTTTTATTCCACCCACTCAAGAAGTATTTTTCTTTTAGCAGGAAGCAGCTCGTCGTCCTCTGCATCTAACAGCCCTGCTTCCCTAATCGCGTATCGGCGTTTTATGTACGACTCTATTTTTCTACTCTTCTCAGCGCGCACCGAGCCCTGTTGTCGAGAGTGTGACCGCTAAATGTGTCTGATAACACCGACATCACTCTCGGCTCCCCGCCCTTCGTGTGAATGCTCGAGTCGGGGAGCGAGTCAAATTCAAATTCATATTCAAGTTCAGTTAATTTTCGTCTATACATTTTACAGGCGACGGAGGCGTGCGAAAAAAGCCAACATATGTTGGCTTGACGAGGACCCATCCTCGTTTCCTCGGCACAGGCAGACAAACAATACAAAAAAGTAATAATAAAACACACACACAATCGCATTACAAAAGAACAATATACAGTGAAACCCGTTTAGAACGAACCCACGTACGGCGAATTATTGTCGATATCGAACTCACGGAAAATATAAATAAAAATACATGTAAAAAGTACTTTTTATAACGAACAACTCATTGGCTATATCGAACTTTTTCCCCCGGAAAGGCTTCCAAAAACCGCGCAAACAATCGTCTTCTAGTCTGTTCTCCCCTCCCTCCCCTTCCCCACCCAAAAAAAAAATTAGGATAGAAACAAAATTTTAAAAACTTGAGCCGCGAACAAAATTGAGCGAAGAGAAGCGATTCAGAAGGAAAGAAAGCTAAAAAAACACTCTTCACGCACGAACAGAAAAAAAAACTTTTCATCCCAAAGCGAACGATTCAAAAGAAAACATAAGCTAAAAAAAAAATCTGCACGCATGCAAAAAAAATAATAATAATTTGCGCGGTTTTACAAGGTGTAAGCGAAGAGGTGAGAAAGAAAGAGAAGCTCTCGTCTGCAACGAACGCATCGTGGAAGTTTGTTGTAAATAGTTTTTTCTATATCGAATTACTTGCTATATCGAACTGATCGTAGCGTTTCCTGCCGCTCGTTATAAACGGGTTTCACTGTAAAGCAGTGTTGGGAAGTACTTCAAGTACATTGTACTTAAAGTACTATTTCAAGTAGGTTTAGGAAACTTGTACTTTACTTGAAGTACACTCACTGAGTATGTACTTGTACTTTACTTAAAGGGGCACTCAAGTGGTTTCTGAGTTCGTGGTTTGATGATGACAACTGAATCTAGACGCCCTAAGTATCCCTAAAAACCAAAAAATATAGTCATACGGTGATTATTTCTTTAATAAAAATGTAATTGAAGGCCGCCAAACCTCGGATCCATCCGAAAACGAAACCACTCTCATTGGTCACCGCTCGCATATCAAAACGATCTCGGGCCAATGGCGTTGGACGACGTTCGGTCGCGCAGTGATCCCGAGGTAGCCGCACCGGCCGAACTCTTTGTCATTCGAGCTTCGATCATGGCGGAGTTCTCTACGCTCGAGGACCTGACGCCGTTAGAGGTTGAAATTCTTCGGCGGAGAGCCGACCTGGGGATGATTTCCTATGACGCCACTCCGACGTGCGATGTGGATGACAGCAGCGCTTCGGAGTCGTGTTCGGGTTCCGAGGACGACGAAACGCAGACCTTTTCGGGCGTTCTTCGAATTTGCGGTTGGGCGCAAGCCGTAACCAAACAAACATTTGGCATCGCAGCGTAACCTCTAGTACGTGATGTCAAACGATGTCGCTACGTTGACTTTCGCCTCGGAAGGACGGGGAGACACGAACGCACTTCCCGAAAACCCGGAGGGAAAGAGTTCATGATACGCGCGCTTCCGCGCATCCCGAGGGAACGGGAAATTCACGCCCCGCGGAGGAAGGCAAGGAAAAAACATAGTTCCTTGTTTGTGAAACGATAATTGCAGTATCACGTATTCTAAACTAGAACTATTTTACGTCTTGTGAAATTATCATGCACAACATATCTAAATGAACGGAAAATTGTTTCTTTAAGGAAACATTACGAAGGCCACCAAAATTTTCAAACATACGATAATTTCATTGGTCGGCGCAGGAACAGAAATGAATCCGCACGTATTTTATTCCTGCGTGATTAATAGGTGGTTCTGCCTTCTAAAACTGAAGATACTCATTCACTGACACTTCCTTAACGCAATCGCACCAAAAAGTAGCTTCCCCAAAAACCACATGAGTGTCCCTTTAAAGTATTTTTTTCTGGTACTTTCCGACGAAAGTAGAATCCCTGACTTCAAAGTATATTCCCCAGCTATGGTTTTCTTAAATTTGTATCCCGAAATGATGCTTCGCCAACTCCAAAAAAATACTGGAAAAGATATTCTCAGAACGTCTCAAAAAATTAAATTTTTGAGACGTTCTCCCCTATCTTCTTTGTCGTCGTCTGTCAATACCTCAATCTCGGGTTTTTTTCAAAAAAAAAAATGTTGGATATTCTACTTTCACCAGAAACGTGAGCAGACGACGCATCGCTCCGTTTGTTCTGGGGCGGCTTTCCCGCAGCTTTTTGAACTCTCGCTACTTCTCGTTCGGTCAGCACAAGGGAGGAGGTTTAAAATATTAGGGGAGCAAAATTAATAATAATGTACCACCTGAGACTGTGGTGCGGAAAAATTAAATTTTCAAGTCGAAGTAAAAGACAACAGAGGAGAACGAAACAATGTTTTGAGACATTCTATGTTGTCTTTTCCTTCTATTTGAAAGTTCAAAGGTCCTTAACTTTTCGCACCACAATCTCGGGTGTCATATTATGATTAATTATCACCAGTTCGCTTGCACAGTCACTGATTTTTTTGTTAAGGTGAGGACACTTCTCTATGAGAGGATTGCTTGCGGAAGCTACGGGGCTGACGTCATGCTCTCTCCTAGTACATTAACCCCCTTGTGTGTAACAATCCAGTGCAAGGGGCGCCAAATTCAGAAGAGGGACTTCTGAATTTGGCTCCATTCCTGAAAATAACTACTCTGTGGCAACTTGACTTTATCAAATATTCACCGCTGTTTTTGAAAATAGGTCATGCACCCTAGTACATTTGGACAATGCATACCAGTTAAAAATATTACTGTATAGGGAAATGAAAGGGCATCATGAAAGATTGTGTTAAAATACTTGTACTTTACTTTGAAAGTACATTACATTTATAGTACTTTACTTCAAGTACGTTGCATCCAGTGTACTTAATACTTTACTTAAAGTACATCACGTCTCATTTACTTTGTACTTTACTTGAAGTACCTTTTAGATGTACTTTACTTAACACTGATATAAAGCAAATATAGAACTCACAAATATGACAAATTGCTGATTGCTCCAGTTTACACACGTCTCAGTATGTTAGATAAACATAATTTTGATGAAATGTGGTGTTAGCGTTTCAAGAGTGACATTTGTTTGTTAATAAATTATTTAGTAATGATGGGAGGTTACGTCTTAGCATCTGGGTTCCGTAATTTCTTCTGCAGTGTGGTATTTTTAAAGCGCCTGTATTACGAGCGGTATCAAAATAAGAAGTACGCGTTAAATCAGCTACCTGGTTCATTAGGTCAATACTAATTTTTTTGCTTGTTAGGGGTCTAAGAATTAAGGTGTAATCATAAAGATGGATAACTGGGATGAGATGCAGTGCTTTAAACAGAGGTTCTGTATGGGTGTCATATGATACATTATTGATAGAACGAACGGCCTTTTGTTGAAGAACATTAAGTTTGTTTATGTTAGTTGGTGTTGTGGTTCCCCGAACGAGATGACAATAATTTAGATGAGAGGCAAGCAGAGAGTTGTGTATGTGTAATTTAATGGTTACTGGTAGGTCGAAACGAAACTTGCTAGGAACACCAACAGCTTTAGAAATCTTACCAAGTATAGTTTCAACGTGGCAATCCCTCGACAAGTTCTCCTGAAAAATTACGCCTAAAGGTTTGGCATAATGAAGTATTTCATATAAAAGACGGCCCTATCACAAGGTTCCGTCGAAAATGATAGATTTATTCTTGAGTTTAGAAAGTACTGCCCTAGTTTTATATGTGTTGATTGACAGTGAATTCACGTTACTCCATGAGTACAGTGATTCCAAAGTGCGGTTTGCTACTTGAGCATGCGTTTCGTTGTCAACCGCAGAAAAGTTTCATTAGTATCATCGGCATAAATTACAAAGGTTACGTCATTAATAAATTAAACGATGTCAATAATGAAAATATTAAATAAGCAATGGACGCAATATACTTCCCTGGGGAACAGAGACAGTCAAAGGCATTAAGCTGGAACAGTGAATACTGATGATGACAGACTGTTGATGAAATTGTAAATATGAAGCTATCAGTTTGAGTCTTACACCACGTAAACGGTAAAAATCAAGGTTTTCTTTTTAAGTAAAGTTGTATGATTAATACGATCGAAGTCTTTGAAAAAGGTCGACAAAAACCACAAGAGTAATACAATTTTCTTAAAATGATTTCAAAATTATTTATTTTTGTGTTAGCAGGGCAAGTTCGCTCGATCGTTCCTTACGAAAACCGTATTGTGAAGGCGTAAGAATAAAGAATTGATTACAAAAAGAAGCAATTCTGCTATGTATAATTTTTTTCGCACACTTGAAAAACATTGGTAGAATAAAAATGGGCCTGTAATTTAAATGCTCATTTTTATTTCAGGCTTTGAAAAGAACAAATTTGGCGATTTGCATACGGCGGCGAGGAAAGGTTACCGAGGAGAAAGAAGAGATTATATATGAAGGATAACACTGGTTCCGCCGATCACTGATCTCACGCACATCCTTTCCCGAAAATCATCCCCCGTGAGCAGACTTGTACGTAATCCGTTACAACTAACGCAATTACTTGTAATCCCTTACATTTATTTTGGTAATTTAGTAACGGAATAATTACATATTTTCTAAAGTAATTTTAAAGTAATTTCCTTACATCTTTTACGTAACGGATTCCTTGTAATCCGTTACATTTTTTCGAGACCAGCCCCCTCCCCTCCCCCCCCCTTTCTAAAGAAAAGGTCGTTTTCATTTTGGTAAAGTTCAGCAGTGACACTGTCACGTGAATTGACCAGCGCAAAAGGAGGCTCAACACTCGTCAGTTCCGCAAAGCCTTTTTTTTTTGCAATACCAAGCCCCTGAATCTATTTTTTTTAAACCCTAACAACAATGTCAAAAGATCCAAATAAACATTTCTACAACAACAACAAAAAAGGGGGGGGGGAAGTTATATCCGCTTTTTTAATGTCTTTGTTTTTTTCTTTGCGATCGAAGGCGAGGAGAGGAAGACACCAAGTGATTGTATGCCTCTTCGAGAAGCTCAAGGCGGTAAATGCACAGACAAGAATCAACAATGTCCTTCTCGGTTATAGTGACTATGGCCACTTTCGTAATGTCACAACACGAGACAACGCTCCGTCTATCCTAAAAATCCACTAAGAGAGATGTTATAATATGTGAAGATGTTATTGCCATAAGCATCCTCGTGGACTACAAAAATCAGCAGAACCCATCCTTTGGGAATGATTATCTACGTTAATGCGAATAGCATCAAACGGTGCGGAGTTATGCGCGTTCGTCAGGTGGCCGGCACACTCTAGATACGCCAGCCCACTCTTGAGGCGATTCTAAATTTGTTGAAAAAAATTGGGTTGTGTGTATGTTTATACAGCCTAGAACTTGGTCTGCCTCCAAGGGCGACGAGTCTCCCAGCTGTAGATGAGCAATTTAGCCAGTGCAGTACAAACCGCTAGCCTGGGGTCTTTAACGTGCACCACGCAGTAGTGATACACGACCGCACGCCGGTACGATGCTCATCCAGATCGAAACGGGCAGGGGCGGGAATTGAGCCCAGTATCCTGGGTTCTGCAGCGCGAGCTTTCGCTCCACGTGCTCCGAGCTGGTGTGCGCTAGACCACTCGACCACCGATCCCCTAAATTTGTTGACACTTTCACAGCCCTGCGCACGATCTCCGCAGCCCAGCACGTGCGTTTGTGTCACTTAGGAAGGCGAGCAAAGCACGCGCCATACGCACAAACACTCAAAATGGTACCGACCAGACTTTCTGGCGTCTCAGCTAGTCTCAACCAACGGTACTCTAAACGGTTGTTTATATCTTTACCATAGGACGCGCTTTACAGCGCTGTCACAGCTACCGGTGCGCGCGTGTTCCATGCACGAGGGCTCATTCCGCTCTCGTGAGGCTGAGCACGGCCGCTACATCACCCTCTCCCGAGCGCGGGAGAGGGTGAGCTAGCGGCCGTGCTCAGCCTCACGAGAGCGGAATGAGCCCTCGTGCATGGAACGCGCGCGCACCGGTAGCTGTGACAGCGCTGTAAAGCGCGTCCTATGGTAAAGATATAAACAACCGTTTAGAGTGCGTTGAATGATTGCCTTCATAGCTCTGTGGTTAGCGCGTCTGCCTGCTGATCAAAGGGTCAACGGTTCGAATCCCAGCCGGCGCCGGTCTTTTTTATTTATTTATCGACCCGCGGCGTAAGAGGTTAGATAGCCAGATAGATAGATAGATAGATACATAGGCGAAAAGTGCGTGAAGTATCCAAAGAATGCTATTCGCATTAAAAAGCTACTTACTTTTTTTGTAGTCCAACTTCTAGGGTTGGCCCACTTTATTTGTGAATTCCAGCCACGTTATTTGCATCTCAGTTACCCTTTTTGTGAGTCACCATTTTGCGAGCACTTCGAAAATTGTAATAGTCTTCGTTTTTTTATTTTCCTGTTTTTACCCCAGCAGGACGCATCTTATCTCAAGCAGATATTTTTACAAATAAAACATAATGGTGGCTGACGTAGACTTGATATTCCGGGCTTGAGGAGAGAGAGAAACTCGTGAGTGGGGCCGTAGCACAGCTTACTTAGTACTCTGCCCTTCGCTGCCCGTGGCATCAGCGGACGTCTATCTGGAGAAGACCGGAGTAAACTGCAGGAGTAGTATGTATTTTTTTTTTTTTTTGGGGGGGGGTTGGGAAACATACTGTTGTTGCGGCGTACTTAGACGCCCATGTCATAGTCGGAAGTTAACTGCAGTCGGTCCGTGCTCCGTGCGTTTTTGAACGGCACCAAGAAAGGTACACATGGCAAACGTGCGTTTACATTTCCTTGTTTTAACCAACTTTCTAATTAATTGTTTTTATGAGTGTCCTGTTGTTTTTTTTCTCGATTACTTATATTGAAATATTGTAAACATTTTCTTGTTCACCAATGTCCCAACAGAGGCTCGACCTGTTCAGAACCAAAGGAAGAAGAATATCGAGCCAAACCTTCTTTATTACACCTTACTGTTACCAACTCTACTAAGACTCTCAAATATCAGGCAACGGCTGCAACGACGAAGCTTTGCTCTATCTTCGAGGTAAAGAGTACTTCCACTGCTTCGCTGAAAAGCTCAATGCAGAGCATAAAACATTCGTGAGGCATAATATGGCCCTTCTATCCAGTACCTCAGTTCAGATGGTGTTCAGTGTAGCAGTCAACATATTGAGTAAGAAATAACGCAAAATGCCTGACGAGACTTTCGAGAGTCAGCTGTTGCTCAAAATACTCAAGGTCAATAAATGGAACAGGTGGCAACAAAAAGAAGTTAAATAACCTTCTTCTCTTTGTTTCTTTGTTGAGGAAAATATTGTTGAAGGTAACGGCACGAAAGTAACGGATTACTTCTAGGGGTAACGGTCCCTTACTTTTATGGGAGGGTAATTGTAATTGTAATAAATTACAATTTAGCCTTGAGTAATTGTAAATGTAATTCCTTACTATTTTTCAGTAACGTGTACAAGTTTGCTCGTGAGCATACCCCTTATAGGCGTCTTCGTGCGGGGGAGAAATCCCTCGCTTTGCTCCCCGGGATGTGCATCACGTGGTAAGAACGTTACGCTTGTGCCCGGAGCCGCGCTGACGTGGACATCTCAGGGGACGGTGAAGTCTTTCTTCGGGCTACACTAACGCTCCCTCCCCGCCTTGACGTGGGTATTTTAAAGACTTTAAGCCCCGGTCGAGAGTGCGACCGCTTAACGGCTCTGATAACACTGATATCCCTCTCGGCTCTCCGCCATTTGTGTGAGTGCTTGAGTCGGAATGGGAGTCCCGCTGGTACCGCCGATCACTGACGTCATGCACATCCCTTTCCGAAAAGCACCCCCGTGTGAATACCCCTTATGGGGTGCCTACCATGACCACTCAGGGGGTATTCACTGGCGGCCATAGCTGTGTGCGCAACAGCTGAGCGCGTGCTCACGTCGAGATTCCAGAGTTATTTTGCAACGTGCATTCCGCACCCTCAAGATTGCCGGTCTTGGCAGCCTATTAATCTGAGCTCGTTTCGAGCATGAGCTCTAAACATCGCCCTCGAATATGGCGTCCAATGAATACCTGCTATACATATTCTGTCCTCAAATGTATAAACATTCGCATGAAACGTCATCAACAACGCCCCTGGTACAGTGAACTAGAACAGGAGTAGTGGGAAAATCGCCAGCCTCCGGATGAGGCGCTTCGTGCAGAACCTACCAGGTAGCGCTGGCGCTCGATTCCGGAGCATTTGTGCCAGCGAAGTTCGCGCGAAGCGTGGCCGTTTTCGACCTAAGCGGTTCATTAGTGTGGTCTATGTAGATTTATGGGTGTTGCAACGCCCATGAATTAATGTTTAAAGCTTACTTTGGCAATTTAGTGAAAACCGGGGTATCGATCTTGCATCCTGACGCGTAGCGGTGCGTATCCCTGTTCTTTCTCTTCGTTTTCATGGCAAGCGGCAAGCCTTGAACCTATTATTAATCACAATGCCAAGCACTTGCCAGTCACTAAAACAAATCGCAAAAGTGACCATATACACCACCGAGACCATCCGAGAACGTACGCGACGACACGTGCCATGTTACAGCAGCCGTCTCTTCCGGATTTCTACAACAGCGCCACTCGCGGCAGTCTACACTTCTGGCTTCACACGGCCGATGGGGCGCCGCCGACGCTTTTGCCCCTACCCCTATATTGTGGTTCCCTGTAGCCCTGGCTTGACGCCACTGCGGTGCGGGTGCTATTGGCAGGGATCATGCGCAAACGCGAATATGGTTCCTGCGCGTTTGCCACACCTCGTGGCGGCTTGTTTGGTTTATAACATATACGGAAAACAAGCGTTCTAAGTAAGTGGGCGTTGTGTTTACGAATTCTCGCGCACTTCTTAACTCTAATATTTTAATGAACTCCGAGGCCAAACACGTCTGATTACTTACTAAAACGTGAAACACGTGTGAACGAAAATAGCGTCGCATCGCACCGCCGCGCAGCGCCAGCGGCGCGAAGCGACCGGATTTTTGCTCATATGTGTTTCACGCTTTACTCGCTGGGGCGACTTAAGCAATTTCACTTTCCTACGCGATGAAATGAAATGTTTAATTTTCACGCATTCTTTGACAGCTGCCGTTAAGCAAAATCGAAAAGTGCATTCGTGGACACGGGTTAAATTCACCATTTTCACCAGAAACCGGGTAGTTTACCAGTTTTTGTGGAAATATTACCGGCCTACCGTTACCAGATTCCGGTGTACGTTTTACCGGAGCCACTCTCGGTTAAAATCCGGCAAAAACTTCCTGTCACATTCAGTGGAAACGGGTTAATTTCCACTCATTCTCACCAGAAACCAGCGTCGTTTACCAGTCTGTGGTGGAAATATTACCGGAAGATACTTTCGCTGAAAGTTTTGCCAGAACCATTTTCGATTACCCGTCGCTGGAATCCTACCGGAAGGCACTCTCGTTTAGCCAGACACCGAACTTCACTGGTAGCCAACGAAAGGGGAACGGCTAAAGGCAAGGAAGCCAAGACGAGCAGGGGGCTAGCTGAGTTTTTAATGGTGGCCGCCAATGCAGTGGCATTCTCGTGAGTGCGTGTTTTAGCTCGAGACGACGTCGCAATCCTGCAAAAAGTGTGTGCAGCGAACTGTTTTGACGATCCAAAAAGGGGAGCAACGATCACCGGCAACTTGCTCTTTGCGACAGGCAAAAGTCGGGGCAGAGCAGGTACGAGACCACTCGGGCGGCATTCTCGTGAGTGCGAGTTTTAGCTCGGGACGACGTTGCAACCCTCAAGAAGTGCGTGCAGCGAACTGTTCTGACGATCCAAAAAGGTGGGCACCTTCACCCGTTTTCATTCGAAACCAGTTTACCTGCAGTCTGTGCGAGATTATTTGCCGGCAAACAGATTTTGCTGTAATTGCATCGGCATCGGGTTTCCAGATTTCGCTGGAATGTCACCGCCAGCCACTTTCGTTTCCCAGACGACACGGTTTTAATCTTACCCGAAACGGGTGACTCGCTTCCTGTTTACCGAACTTCACTCAAAGCCGACACGAGGGGAGGGAAGCCGAGGCGAGCCGGGGACTGGGCGTCCTTGGTGCCTCGCACCAAGGACGAGTCCCCACGCACCCTCTCTCCCTCGCATTGGGTCGTGGGGAAAATGCGAAAAAATCGTTTTGCTGACTTTTTTTTTTTAAAGGAAACCGGCTTTTTTGTTTGTCAACGAGCAACGGCTGGCCAGGAACAAGCGCTCAGTCTCGGATTCTCGTTCCATGTGTGCGACCTGTATCTTCCAGAGCAGCTGGGTGTGCAGATGAAAAGAAAATATCTTTCAGTGACCTGTTTCTTACGCCTTTTTGTCCGTCCGGCTTCAGAAGCATCCAGCGAGCGAAAAAAACTGTGCCCAAGATTTCTCAACGTCGGCGGATGTTCGTTTCGCGCGTTCGTGGTTTTCGGTGAGCGTACTACTGACGCCTGGTGCACCCGCGGCGACGACATCAGGGACGACATCGTGAGTGTGCCCGGGATTTCTCAACGGCGGCGGATGTTCGTTCCGCGCGGTCGTGGTTTTCGCTAAGCGTGCTACTGACACCTGGTGCACCCGCGGTAAGCGGCATCAGGGACGACATCGTGATCTGTGCCCGTGATTTCTCAACGGCGGCGGATGTTCGTTTCGCGCGTTCGTGGTTTTCGCTAAACGTGCTACTGAGATCATACGTGTGTGTGTCCGTGTGGTGCACCTGCGCGGTTTTATTACCGTACGTCTAGGAATTTACCCAGCGGCATTGTAAGTACCTTGAAAGATATCTTTTGCGACAAAGAACTCGGTTGTTCCTATTTGGTCTGATTGCTTTTGTCTACAGCTATGCAAATTGTTTCACTGGTATCGACCCGGTTAAATAGATACATAGAACCTTCAGGTCTATATAGAGTAACCACTTTAATTGTTACCGAATCGTCCAGCATCTGGTAAACATACGCCAACCACGGTTTACAGGCTTCCTCCTAAGTGGCTTCCGTTGACTTCCGAAAAAAGAAAGAAAAAACACTATGAATTGCGGCCAATCTTCAACAGTTTGCCAGAGTCTTTGCTGAACATATCATCCTTTCGTGCGGTAAAACGGAATGTAAGAGAATGGTGCCTCACGCTCGCGCAATAATGATTATATAATTACTTAGTGTGTATTCGTTGCCCACATTCCTACATTATTGTTGTTTGTTTGTTTTGTTTCTCTAGTGTTCACTGTGTCACGGTATTTTATTGGCTGCCTGGTCTCACATACAAGCATCTTTGCTTTCGTGGGTCAGCACGCACACATGTATTTTTTCGAAGATAATAAAGATATTATATGGTGATCTTCCGGTAAATTGTGGCTTTACTGGAAGCAAAAAGGGTCCCATAATCCAGTAAAATCAATTTTTACTGGAAGTAAACTTCTGGTAGAAATCCGGTGACATTCGGGTAAAAAGCCGGTAACATTCCTGTAAAGCAGCCGGTGACATTCCGGTAAAAAATCCGGTGACATTCCGGTAAACTACGGTATTACTGGAAGTGAAAACAGTCCCATAATCCAGTAAAATAGACTTTTACTGGAAATGACATTCCGGAAAAAAATATTTTTCAATAGAGAGGGGCAACCGTTTTCTGGCGCTGTAGCTTAGCAGACGCTTTCGCTTGTGTGTTTGTTCCTGTGTGTGCCCGCTCCACGACCGGCGACATTTTGAGGATAATCGGCTGAATTTTAAGGTCTTTTCTCATCGTCATTGCGACTGAACGTTCGGTGAAGAGCTACAAGCTTGATCTAGATCGCATTCTTCTCTGGTCAAAAGATAAAAAACCTCCCCTAAACTTAAACCAAATGCGCTACCATGCACATCACTGCCTCGCGCCAACATTCGACCCCTCCGACACTTTTCTTGAACCGAGTAGAGATCCCAAGGACAACGCATATCCACCTCCTAGGTGTCATCATCGACCAGCATTTCGATTTCCATCGCTATGCCCAAAACGTCATGTCCGGGAAATGGTGACTCCTTGGCCTCGTCATTCGGTTCACAAGAACCAGTCCCGATGTGCCCAGATTGCTGTTCACAGCACTGGTGTTGCCCATCCTGGAGTTTTGCTGCTCGGTGTGGGATTCGGCAACCAGGCAACTTGTTGCCTCTTTCGAGTCGGTGCAACGTCGCGCTTCCTACCTTATTACGAGGCGCCAACTTGTGCCCGGCCCGAACGTCATCCTATCGAGCACTGCACCTCCTCCGTTCAGTCGGCAGGGACCCGTTTCAACATCGACGTCAAGTAGCGACCACGCGGCTCCCAGCCCCTTTTCTGCTACCGGACTCCTCGCGTCCTTTAGCCTCCTCCCTGCGGCGTACTTGCACTGGTGGACTGCAGCCCCTTTTTAACCTGTACGCTTCGACACTAGAACTCCTTCGCACCCCATGCAGTACAACTTTAGAGGTCCCCCCTCCCCCCCCCCCGCCAGTCACAATTCACCACCAATCTACAGTGTCTCACTTCGAACATTCACCAAGAGCGTCACGGCCCACCTTCGGAGCATCTATATCTCGATTTGTGTTCTCTCACAACTCACGGACTCCCTTCATTTACGTACCGGCTTTAGTTATTTATTTATTTTTTCTTTTCTTTTTCTGGCATAGAGGCACTGTGGACCCCTTGGTATGGGCTAATGTCCACTCACAGTTGCATTACCCACCTGGGTTGAACCAATAAACAAACAAGTGGACACGGCGCATCGACACGAACATGCGGCTAAACCCGCTTTTGTTCTTCGTGCAGTGTGCGCTGTTGCTGCCAAGCTTTGTCATCAGCAGAATGGATTCTTTTTACTCGGTGGCCGTTCCGATCATCATACCGTCATCGTCCAATGCCCCTGCGGATCTACCCCTGGTGACCATCGCATCAGGTGCACCAACGTCATCAACGCTTGCAGAACCGGCTATAAAGGCAGCGGTGGAACAACGTCGCGCCAGTGGACACGGCAGCATCGACACGAACATGCGGCTAAACCCGCTTTTGTTCTTCGTGCAGGTTGGTTGTTCTGACTCCTCGTACAAAAGCGATGACCTCTTTTTGATGGTGCTGCCGTGTCCCAGTGTTTTTTTTCCCGTGTATTGCTGATACCATTGCTTTACTCTTGCAAATGAGCGGTGATATTGAAACCAACCCTGGTCCCACAGTTGAAGAATTGTTAAATCTAGTTTTAGAAAACCAGGCGCAAATGACTAACGACTTAACAACCATCAAAGAAAATCAGAAACGGGCAGAAGAAAAATTCACGCGAATTCACCAAAAACTGGAAAAATTTGAGACCCAACTGACAGCCCTAGAGGCGACAACAAAACAATTATCTGATTGTGGAAACAGAGTTGCTAGCGTCGAAAACACAATAGGTGACCTCTTGGATAAGATCGATGACCTAGAAAATAGAAACCGCCGAAATAATCTCGTCATCTATGGTGTGTCTGAGAGGGTTAGTGAGACAGCGGAATTACTTCAGGATACAGTAGTAAACAAGATTTTCGGTGAAACACTCGGCTTACCAGGTACAACCATAGAAAGAATTCATAGACTTGGACGCAAATCAGATGGCAAAACTAGGCCAGTAATGGTTAAGTTCCTAAATTTCTCAGAGAAGTTGTCAGTTCTTAAAAACTGTCCTAAGCTGAAGGGATCGACAATTTCTGTTTCAGAAGATTTTTCGGTACGTGTTCGCAACATTCGCAAGCAGTTGTGGGACAGTTCTGAGGAAAATCGAAAAAAAGGCGATAAGGTCAGTCTAATTTATAACAAGTTAAAAATAAATAACACACTCTTTGTCTGGGACAGTGATAAACAGGCACGTGTAGCACTAACTCATCCCAGACCGTCGCAACAGACATGACAATCCAGGCGGGAGCCCATGGATTATATTACATTTTTGAACTTGAACGCAAGAGGTCTTATGAATAAGGTTACTGATTTTGAACATGTTTTGCTGTCACGTGACCCACATATCACAGTCGTTACGGAAACGTGGCTACATACTGAAGTTACTGACTCGGAAATTATTCCCCCAGATTATAAAATAATACGGAAGGACAGAGATACCCGAGGTGGGGGCGTGGCAATAGTTTTGAAAGAAAACTTGCGCTATAACCGAATGCCAGATATCAGTGGCGTTGAGATTTTGTGGATTCGTGTCAGCATTTTTTCCATATCTCTTATCATTGGTGCGTTTTACAGACCACCTAGCAGTGGCAATGATTTTATAAAAATAAACGACTATCTCTCCGAAAATGTACATGCAAATTCTAGAATTATTTTTGCTGGGGATTTTATTCTGCCTAATATAGATTGGGAAAGCACATGGTCAGCGTGTCATATCTCGCAGGCTTTACTAGAGCTGGCCTTCTTTTGTGATCTGAATCAAATCGTACGCGCTCCCACAAGATTATCCGAAGAAAAAGACTCTATACTCGATTTAATTTTCCTTACCCAGAATTTATGTGAAAGAGTACAAAGTATTGAGGTGCTTGAGGGCATTTCGGATCATCAAATGGTATTGCTTACTTTTTCCACTAATAATACGCCCTGCGACGCACGAAGTCGCAAAGAATATCTCGACTTCTCCAAGGCCGATGATGTCGCTATTATTGACGCTCTAGCGTTCTCCTTTAGTGACTTCTTCAGTGCTTCCAATACACATGAGATCGATGTCAATTTCTTGTGGCAGTTTTTTGAAAATATTGTCCTTGACTGCATTTCAAAGTTTGTGCCAAAAAAGTGAAGTTTACGAATAAAAAAAATCCGTGGATAAATAGGGAAATTATTCAAATGCGCCGTAGACTCTTTAGACTTCGCAAACGATCGAAAGACGCGAACCTCGTTGACGAATTAAACCACAGGCTTAAGGATACAATTAAAGAAGCCAAGCATCGATTCTTTAATGTAACAATGCCCTCCTTTCTCAAGTCCTCGCCTGAGAAATTTTGGCGCTTTATATCGCCCTCTAAACCAAAAGTAAACGAGTTGAATATTGATAATGAAACTGTGGATGACCCCTATTATATTGCTGATGCTTTCAATAAATATTTCACGTCCGTTTTCAGTTTGGACAATGGTCACAGTCCGGTATTTGATGCAATTCGAGAAGACAGCGATTGCGCTAGGAACTGTTTGCCAGATATAACAATTTCGGAGGAAGGTATTCTAAATTATATCTTGAATATTAACGTTAAAAAGGCAGTTGGGCCGGACGGAATTCCCAATGCTTTCCTGAAAAGGTATGCGGAATGGAGCGCTAAGTACTTGACTGTAATATTCAGAAAGTCGCTAGAAACTTGCACTGTACCTTCAAAATGGAAAATAGCAAAAGTGATTCCCATCTTAAAATCCGGTGACTCAATGGTTGTTTCCAATTATCGACCTATTTCCTTGCTCAGTATTTGTAGTAAAATTTTGGAACATATTGTATTTAAACACATATCGGCATATCTGGAGCAAAATAGTTTTTTTACTAAGGCTCAACATGGTTTCCGACAAAAAGTGTCTACCATCACCCAACTGACCGAAACAGTGCACGAGTTCGCGTCGGTAATTAATACTCGAGGACAAACTGACGTTGTATACTTGGACTTTTCAAAAGCGTTCGACCGCGTTCCACATGAGAAGCTACTAACAAAATTGGCGGTTGTCTTAAATAATACTAATATTTTGAGGTGGCTAGAAAGTTATTTGACTATGAGACAACAATTTGTACAATTTGATAGCGCGTGTTCCGGTACTGCACACGTTACGTCTGGTGTCCCACAAGGATCAGTTCTCGGGCCTCTATTGTTCTTAATATTTGTTAATGATATTGTTTGTGAAATTCCAGTCAAGATAAGATTGTTTGCAGATGATTGTGTTGTTTTTAAGGAAATCAAAAGTCTCGGAGACTGTGAAGTATTAAATTCCTCGCTAGAAAGATTGTCTAAATGGTGTGCCGATTGGCAAATGTCGTTGAATTTATCAAAGACTGTTTGTATGTCTATTACTCGCAAGAAAAGTCCTTTACTTTTTAATTATTCTATTGGTAACTATAGCCTTCTTAGAGTTTGCTCATATAAGTATCTGGGTTTGACTATAACATCCGACTTAAGGTGGAACACACATGTTAGTAACATATGTAGTAGAGCAATGAGTAAGTTGGGTTTTCTTCGCAGGTATATGAAGCATGGCTCCAGTGAGACAAAGTTATTATTATATAAAACTCTGGTTAGGCCAATGTTAGAATATGCTAGTGTCATCTGGGATCCCCACACATCATGTTGTATTTCAGAACTCGAGAGAATTCAGAGATTAGCGGTGCGTTTTGTGTACAATATGTATTCCTCTTATGTGTCCCCCACAAAACTTTGTACTGAGGCGGGCCTGGAAACCCTACAGGAAAGAAGGAGAATGAATCGTCTAAAATTTCTCTACCTTATCGTTAACGACGAGCTTGGAATAGACAAAGATGATTACATTACATTTTTTTGCCCCAGGTCTACTAGGCATTTTCACAGCAGAACAATAAAACCATATAGTTATAAAAATGACGCATTTAAATACTCCTTCTTTCCTCGAACAATTATTGATTGGAATAGTTTGCCACCTGATGTTGTAAATACTACTAACTTTTTAGATTTTTGTTCCAAGTTATTGCAGCAAGTGCAACCTGTGTGATATTATGTTTCATCCACTCCTGTAACAACCTCGAAAGAGGTTAACAGTATTAATAAAGAAAAGAAAACAAACAAACTGTGATGTAGATAATCACTTTCCCTGAACCTTCGCCTCGCGGTTGAAAGGTATTACATAATTCTACGCGAGAAAGCGTTTTTTTTTGTTTTTAATGACGAATGTTTGACTGGTGGCTTAGGTTTGAATTAATGTTGACGTCAGGACTCGTCCATGAAGCAGACAGGCAGGCACCCATCAACGGAAAGAAACCGCCGTTATCATCTGTGTGTTTGCCACTGTAATCTCATTGAAAGGAGGGAATTTCGGAAAACATTTCAGATCGGTGATAGCTCGTGATAGGGCGAGATGACAGAAACAAATAAAAATAACTCAACATTTTTTATACAACGCTTCGGTCTTTTTGTTGTACTGCTATTGATTTGCCTTGGTCCGGCTTGCTCGAAACAGCGCCTCAGCTGAGACCGACTTCAGAAAGCACTGTCAAGGTTGGAAAGCGTGAGACGCGATTTAAGATCGAGCGCGTGACTTTGACAGCGCTTTCGGTGTTAACCTAGGGCGGCGCCTAGCGGAACACTCGGTCCCTCCAAGCCGTTCACGTGATATTTCTTGGCCCGCGCGCTCCCATAGGGAAACGGGGAGTGACCTGGTTGCCCCTAATAAAACCGGTCGTGTGTTTGGCATTCGTTCAGTTAGGTTAAGTCTAGTGCGATGCATTTTTGCTAATCAGAAGTCAAGAGCTGTTTTCCAGCCATTATATAATGAATAAAAAAATTAAACGAAGTCACGTAAGACTGCTTACGTGTAGGAAAGAGAAAGCATTCCTACACGAATCGCCTTCCTAGAAGCAGCGCGCCACGACTTCCTTTTTCACACGGCGCTCCGGCGGTGACATCACGCCCCCCCCCCCCCCCCCACTGCTCAGGCGCGGCGAACCCGCCGGCTCCACGGCTTCCGTGGCGATGCATCTGCGTCGCTGTGCTTTACTTTGTGTTTTATTCGCTCAAGGTCAAAGCGTCCTCTTTGACCTTGAGCGATCCGCCGGCTTCCGTGACAAAACATCTGCGTTGCTGTGCTTTTGGGTCAATGGGACTTTAGGCGCCGTTTTGCGCAGCCAATGGGAGTTTGAGGCGCCGCTTTTCGCTGCTACAGACGGAATTTAGGTGCCGTTTTTCGCTTCTACACACAACTCCGGCCTCACTCCATAGGACAGGTAATGCTTTCGCATTAAGAATAAAGTTGTCATAATTATAAAAGTGAACGAGTTCATAAGCTGGTACAAATATTTTAATCGACGCTTTTCTTATAGTTATATGAATCTGTTTTTCAACAGCTTTACTTAAGAAAGACACTAAACAGGCCAAAAAGATTTTTGAAGTCACTAAATAGAATACGCATATCTCAGAAAACTAGCTTTACCGTAAAAATAAAAATAATTAGGCATTATTTTTTTACCCACGACATGTTTTGAGTTGGGAGTAATTCCGAAATACATCTCCATGCGCCCACCCCAAGTTACAAGTATGTTTCAAGTTTTTAAATTGTCTCCAAATGTTAATATTGGACCAAAACGTTTTGTTGTTTTGTTTTGTTCTTTGAGGGGAAAGGGCGGGGGTGTTATTTTGATCAGACTTGTTTAATACTCATTAAAAGTAATAAAATTACTTTGTGAAGTACTGAAATTACTTGTAACCATTATAATTTCGAACTCCCTTTCTGATGAAGCCCTTTCTTTTTACAAGTTTCCTACCAAGAGGTCCTCGAGCCAAGACTCCGATATGACAGTTATTTACAAAAAATTGGTTGATTAAGGCGATAAGCAGTTGATAATTCGGTGACTTTGATATAATAATAGACAGTACAAAATATTCGTTCTCAAGTGGGCAAAAAAACTTTTGTCGTCTTGAAATTCTTAAGTAATCGGAAGAGTGACGGTTACATTTTATGTAAAGACAAATTGCTTTATTTCTCAAGTAATGAAGTAATCTAAAGGAATACTTTTTAATCAACAGTAACTGTAATGGCAATCGATTACTTTTGCTGAGTTACGTGTACGTTAGTTACGTTCCTATACAAAACCTTCAAAGAACGGGTCTGTTTTTTTATTCAGTGACCTTTTGTGGCCTAACATTTTCAAGCGTGCTATTTACGTCATTTCTCGTGAGATTTGTGTTATTTATTTCTTATCGTCTTTGAACTTTCGCAAACCTATACGCAAGATTTCTCTGCCCTTTTTAATTTTTCACTCATAATCTCTTCAATGCTTTGTTGGAGTCAATAGATCAGCCCCTTCGTAACAAAATGTCTGACGTTGTTGTTGTCAGTGATGTAGGTAGGAAAAAGGGAATAGAGGCAATCGTGTGCGTAGACTCATGGGCCCGCCTGTCACTGCTTTGCAAATGCCCGATGTCGAAATCATAGCCTTTAGGTTTCAGCCAAGTATCGGGAAACTACTGTAGAGTTTGTCGGTACGCTAGCGTTCTTTTTCCTGTACTATAGATCGAGTGTTGTTTAGCAGTAGGGTAAAAAAAAATAATCATGATTTGTTTTAATAAATGAAATCACATTTATTTTATTTAAGTCACTTAAGCCAAGAAAACTAGGTCTTTATCACAAGTTATTTATTTTATCACTATATGCATCCGTCCAATCACCGAAAAGGATCTGGAACGAAGAATTACTCTAAACCTAAACTTAAAAAGTACAATTTAATTAACAAAATGTATTGATGTAAATCCCACCACACTAGAATAAAAGAAGCTTAATTTATCAGGTAATAAAAACTATTACTTGCAATTTCCTTTGTGCTCTGATATGCCCTAACTAGGACACTACTTTTCTTGACTCGTTTCTTTCACGTTCTGATTTTTTTTTTTTTTCAGAGGTGGTTATGCAACTGACGAACGAAGTATAGGAAGAAATCTCGACGCTCTGACTTGCTAGCACCGCTTTATGTTCGTGTTCGGCACGCGACAAATCTTGCTTGCTATGTGATTTGTTGATTTAAATACAAAACAGAGGCACATGGAAAGCATCAAGTGATAGACAGGCGTTAGAGGGACCACGAAATGATTTTCCAGCTTTTTCCAAATGAAGACCCAATTTAATCTTCAAAGTTCATCGAACCGTGAGCCGGAATCCTTTTTCTTTTACTGTCTCCAGTTTTGCAACAAAAAAAAAAAAAATTAAACCGCACGTTTTCTTTTTTTATTTGATTGGGTTTGGCCACTAACATGTGAAATTACGTGGCTGTGACGTAGAGTATGCCTTTCTAATGGAAACGGAAGTTCTCCCAGCCGAGCGAAAGACCCGCGTCGGTCTAGCGTCGCGTTGCGTCGAAACGACGTTTTTCCGTCGACATTTCGACGCCAGAACGTCGAAACGACGTGAAATAAAACAAGCTTTCCATTGAGAAAGGTTAAAAACACAGGCCAACTGGTGAAGAACTTCCATAGTAACCGGAGATAAAAAACGATAAACAAACGGACAAAACAACAGCAAGGCTTGTTGTTTTGTCGGTTTGAGTACCTGCGTATACGCCGCGTACACCTGCCCCAAATGACTGCTTGCCGCAGTCATTTGGGGCAGGTATACGCGGCGTCGCTTCTGACAACGCACTAGCGGTGCTGTTGTGCAAGTACTGGAAGCAGAGACCAAGACAGCTTCTTGAACCACGTACGAACTAGACATTTTTAAGGACTTATCAAACAAGCAACACGCTAACCATGTATCTACGGAGGCTACACGATCTGTTTGCGAAGAAAATCGCTGGTTTTATTTTTCAGCGTTTGTAGCAACTCGCGAGCTATTTACGCTTGATCGCTCGATCGATGTCTGCAGGGACACCAAGTGCCACGAAGCGCTTTGTGCGACCATGCCTTCGGCTTAGTAGAATGGGCGCCTTGAGGAAACTTTTGCATACTTTTGCTGTTGTCTCCGTGTTTGGTGTCAGCAGCTTTATGGTTTTTTTTTTCTAGTAACAGATTGTGTGGCTGTTTATGGCCCTTTTCAATGTTTAGGAATTATAGGAATGGAATTGTGGAGTGTCAGCCATTCCAGGAGTGGGGATGGGCTCAGTGTCTCCATTCCGAGTAGTTGAAAGGAATGGAATTGTCGGAAACTCTAATTCCCCGGAACGTGAATTGGAATGGAATGGGGGTGCCCATTCCGCAACACTGGTCTGCAGTTACTATAAAAGTTCTTCACCAGCTCGCCTGTTTTTTTCTTGCTTTTTTTGCCTTTCTTCGATGATTATCCCCGATGCAGCCCTAGAAGTTGAGAATTGTTGTTTTGTCTGTTTTAGCTTATCGTTCCCTGTCTCCGGCTGCTGTATCTTTCCATGAACGCCGATTGCTTCGTAGGACTCGTTGGTCCGCGACGCTTGTGCGATCAACGCCATGACTATGGATAGGACGCAGATAAGTGAAGTGCAGCTTAAAATGTTTAGGTATAGGGAAAGTAGAGACCTTGTTCCGTACGCCGGGACGCCCACGCGACAAAACGAGAACTCGCCCGACGAAGGCCGTATCAGTTCGGCCAAGTTCGACGCCTGAACCGGCCGCGGAGGAGTGGCCATTACTCACAACAGAATGGTAGGTTCACAGTTCGGCTGCAAAGGCCAAGCGCTAGAAACGAAGAAGGAAGAAACATACACAAAACGACGGCAGCCGAAGCGTTGGTACCGTGTAGGGCACCAGGTGGATTCCTTTCGGAATCTGGCCGCATTCCCGCGCAAAGCATTGGGCTGTTATTGCAGTCCCGTTCAACGTTGAAACACCTGGTGCTTCTAAGTCGTTCATTCGGCGGCAGGCGGTGAAGCTGGAGCTGGACAAACCTCTTGTGCTCTCGTTGTCGCTGCTGCTTATGCAACCGGATATTGAACTCGGTCATTTCTTCTAAGGGTATTCATTGGCAATAGCATCGTTTGCGAGCACAGTTCGAGTGACGTACTACTCGTATCTAATACGGAAGCTAAATTCAACTGAAATGCCTGAAAGAAAAAAGAAAAAAAACTCCGACACCTTGCATGTTGCGGTTACCGTTGCTAGGCAGCGCAAGCTACCGCCCATTAGCGAAAGTTCCGCCACAACTCGTTTAATAATCCACCCGTTCATACCCTCATCTTTGTTGCCAGCGTTCGATGGAGAGAGTGTAAGATATAGTACGCTTTTATGTGTTAAAAATTCATGCCAAAAATTAAACTTTAGCTTTCCCGATCTCGCGTGCTAGTTTTATTTTGATCCCATGAAAGATATGCAGTCAGTAAAGTTCTGTCTAAAATTGTTTTATGGTCCCTTTAAGAAAAAAAATATTTTGGGATTATTTTTGTGGGAAATTGAGGTTTGATATAAATCGTCATAAGAAAACTGGTGCGATTTAAATCACGGTTTAAATCGTGATTTAAATTACGATTCAAATTCTCTTTAGGAGTATTCTCCACCCTGCCTAGCAGTTCTCCTAAATGTTTTCAGATCTGTCCTTAACAATGCCCACGCGCCTACACTTTAAAAAAGGCTAAAAAAATTTTAGACCTAAAAAGCTTTGTGACAATCAGCATGATGCAAGCGCGCGAAACATGATGCTCAGTGTCACAGTAAGGCCTAAACACGTGCTCCGCCTCGTCGTTAACCATGCTTCCTCCGTGTTCTCAAATCTGGCATGATGAATGCTTAGATGGACAGCGGCTCACAGAGAAAATTTGTTCGTTACTCTCATCGGTCGCTGTTTTGATGAAGAACTACGTCTCTCTCCGCGCTTGGAAAGGGTTGCAAAGTTGCGGGTCGATGTCACGAAAACTTGGTCATGGAGGTGACGTCTCTCTCCACTATAATCAACGTTATTAGATTAACTCAGTTGTGGAAATTCAGCGCGAGGGGCACCCCCTCCCCCTCACTCAATTCAGTTCGCCTCCCGTCGTTTGAAGCGCCATCTAAGGTCTGCGCGTCAAAGCACTTGTATACTTTAATAAAGCTTTCCAGAGAGGGCGCTGACCCTATCCAGCTGCTGAAGTCCCTCGATACTTATTTTACAAGTAACGACAACCAATACAAATGACAAAGCACATTCCCCTGAAACAAAATCGCGGCTTTCAGTTCAAACCTCTGCTGCGCGCCGCCATTCGCTTCCTAAAACCTGCACCGTCACGAAGTCGGCGCTTCAAAGAATGTCGCTACTTGTAGGAAGTTCTTATCTAGGGACTTTCCCAGCTGCCTATCTACCCCGTAAGTGGCTACGTCACAACATGGCGTCTGGGTCCAAACCAACCGTTGCTAGGGGCGTTGCTATGGACTAATGCATAGAGACTCCACATAAGGCTAGATTTTTGCTTACATGTAAGTTATTACTTTTTTGTAAGCAACCTAATTAATTCACATCTCATTATGAAGATGTTCTTGTCGTCTCAGTGTCGTATTGCAACGATGAAAGCCGTTTATGAAGTATTACACTCCGTTTTGCTTTGGTAGCAGACGACACGACAGATTTGCTGCGCCTCTGTTGCAGCGTGCGTCTTCATTGAATTGCGTCGGTAAACGAGCGACAAAAACAAGTGCATCGCCATGGCCGTATAGAGGCCTCCGCCAGTGTCCCCCAGCGCTAAATGTACACGCCTTACATTTTTTATCCAGTTCTTTCGCATTTTGGGGTCTTGCGGAAATCTGAAGAAACTGCAAGAATCTTTCTCCACGCGTTGGTTACAAGCAGGTACATTCAAGCTTTCTATATCTGTGATTTTTAGAAGTTTAAATCCTACTCCTCATTTCTGAGCGGTTGGGTGTTCGTAGCGAAACCTAGCGACATGTATTTGTCCATGACAGCGATCCTAGCAACGGTTTGGTTGGACCCATGACGTCCCACTTATGGAATCAGTTGTAAAGGGAAAAGCCAAATCATCATCAGCATGCTCTTGGAGATCGCATTTAAGAGAGGAGCAACTTAAACCATGGGGAGCGTGTGCACTGCAATGGCGGACATCTCGGACGCAAATTGATTGCTCATGCCTATGCGTCAGTTGGCGTGCAGAAAGAAAGAAAGCGGGCAATGAGGCCAAGCAAACTCTGGCGACGCTTGCAAACGATTGACGCTTTCGCCTCCTCGACGCTGGTGTGGCAAAAGCGGCCCATAAACCAGGTGATACCGATCAAGCAGTTAGAAACACTGAAATCTAGGCACACTGCTACTTTCAATCAGCTGGGCGCGAAACTAAAAGACAACGATTTTATGATATATTGTCACGAATGACTGGGAGAGAGACGGCTAGTGTAGTAGGAAACTAAACATTTAATAGGGGCGAACTTGTGCCCAAAACAAAAATACAAAGAGCTAGCGTCGCAGACGTCGAAGGTCGGCAGAGTAGCACGGTCGAGCGCAAGAGCGAAACTGACCGAGGACCGCCGCCACGCGTAGCACCTTTTGTACCCGCGTGTGTTTCTGGAACATTGTGCGTAGAACGTTCGGCGAGTAGACACATTCGAACCTCAATCAGACGACAAGGTTTTCGAACTTACGAGAACGCTAAGTTGAAAGAATAAATAAAAGTAGCTTCCAGTTCAAGGAATCGAACCTGGTGCCTCCGCGCGCAAGCCAAGCACGGTAACCATGCAGTAGGCCACGCCCGCACTCGCTCGGCGACACACCTGGCATTACTACCCCCATTTTAAAAAGCGCATCGTCCGTATGGAAAGTGCCAAGAAACAAAGCAGGAAAAAATGAAAGACGTTTACAATTGTCTGTAATGCCGAATTAGAGCGCAGCTCTTGAGGAGGAGGAGGAGGAGAGGGTACGGAGGGGAGGGTATGTCCCATCCTCCTTCTCCGTACCCTCCTCTCCTCCTCTCCTGCTCCCCTCTGCAAGCAGCGTTTATGAGCAGTTCCGTAACTGAGCTCATCTAATAACGTTGACTATAATTCAGGTGAGGTCGGGTCGAGTGACGTCAATTGATTTCACGTGAGCCGACGTCAAGTGATATATACACCAATTCAGTTTCCCCGCTAAATTTGGCGCGGAAATTGATGTACCGTGACCTAACGTTGCGTGAACTGTACACAAATTTAGTTTTTCCGCTAAATTTAGTGGGTCACGTGATATCAAAGTGTCCAGCAAATTTAGCGGGGAAACTGAATTGGTGTATAGCTCACATGACGTCATTTTACGGCCTCTCATATATCTCCCCTCCTCTCATTTCTTGTGCCACTCGCACATAGTTCTACGGACACTTTTTGCTCCTCTTTTCATAGTGAAAAGGTCCGGCCCCTCGCGGAGCATTACTAATTGCCTTCTTTATATAGAGAAGTAAGATATATGTCGTACCCGTTTCAAAAGCCTAAAACATCTCTTTTTACTCCGACAACCAAATCTTGTATACGAACTACTTCCCAAGGCGTATAAACAAAGCGCAAAACTTCTTTTTTTCTTTCTTGAGGTGAAGACGAGTATAGCGATATGTGCTTCAAACTCTGTGTACTCTATAGACCTTTCCAGCGGCTGTCTCGAACGAAGCGACCGGGCAACAAAATGCTGAGTCACTGAGCTGTGGACGCATGCGCAGCGTCCGATATACCGCACAGCAGATCAACAGCGCATGCTTGGAAGGCGTCCCACAGCCCAGCAGACAAAGATGGCAGCTCGCAGGAGGCGATTTCTGCAAAGGTCTATAGAGCACACTGTAGTTATAATAGCGGCCGTTCCCAAAACGGAGGCGCGTCGATAGTTCCACAACTGAGTTGGTCTAGTTAACGTTGCCAATGCAGAGGGCAAGTCGTCTGCTTCTTGCCCGGGAGTTGCTGTGACGTCAGCTAGATGCCTCCACGTCTACCCACTATTTCTTTCAATCAGCCAATCAGAGTTCGGCGTCTTTCTGACGTCACCACAACCCCTGCAAAAGAAGCAGACAAACTTGCACTCCGCATAGGCAATCCCCGCGACTACGTCAGCACGTTTTATAAAAGAGGGACTGAAGGAAATAGACATATTTTATCCTTGAAATTGCACCGCGACAAAGAAGCTGCTGAATCAGTGGCATTGCGTGCGGGTTTACTTGAGTCGCACCAGTGCCAGTAAGCTTGTGTATACAGTGAAAAAAATATTCAAACCCAATAACTTCTTTTATTGATCATTTTAAACAAAACGTATCGACATGGTAACGCGAGCAACAAACCAACACTAAGCTGCCAGATAATTTATTCTTATCCAAAGCTTGATCTTACCCGTAATTTGCGCGCTCAATGACTCGGCATTTAAAGACAAAATAAAGTAGACGCGCTCCGATTTTTGACTGGGTACTTTCCAAGGAACAGGAACCGTGTCAGACCGACACCATCACCTCCGAACGCCCCACACTTCCTGGATGGAACGTCATCGCAGTCCGATGGCACCAACTCGGTGGTTGGTCACGAGCCCGGCGCCGAGCGTGCTACGACGCGTTGATTGGACGAGACGCCCAGCCGAGCTCTGACGCAGCCCTCGCGTCCAATCATTGTCTTGACTCGATATCACTTCGATGACGTCAGGAATTGTAGTGCACAGTCTTTGGTTATTCATAGGTTGTGTTGGTCAGACGCTACACATGATTGTGGTTTTATAGTGGTTAGGCTGAGAGATGCCGAATCCTCAGAACTGAGCGTCACCTAGTCTTGTACGCGTGAAACGTAAGATTAATCTTGGTTCAAAAGTTTTCCAACTAAACTACTTAATTACCCAACATAAAAGAACAAAAAATTGACCGTTACTTCAAAAAGCAATCGTTTTCTAATTATCTTCGAATTTTTGGATTGACAGATTTGTCTGTCGGTTTGAAAACGGGTCTTCCATAACCGTTCATTATTAAACTAAAATCACCGAACCACAAAAAAAATGAAAAAAATCATATTTTTATTATACGAATTTTGGAAGGCATTCCTCCTGTCAGATGCTTGGTTTATGAATTTCTTCGTAGGAAACGTTTACAAAGAACGCCATGAGAAAGGGGAGAAAAAAATAGTGACGGTCACGAGTAATTTTAGTACTTTCGAAATTAGTCAGATTACTCTCGTGATTGCTTTCTAATAAAAATAATCAAATTATGACAAAATTACTACAAACAGTAATTTATTACAAGCAGTTTTATTGCTTGTAGTGAAGTATCCATACAAGTCTGGCGTTACCTACCCTCCAAAATGTATAGAATTTCGTTTGACTTTTAAATAGCTTAGCAAAGTGACCGTTTTTTTTTGTTCTTTATCTCCCCTTTTAATACTCGAAGAAATCAGCAATGCTAGGAGGTTGAAAAAGCACAGAATTAACAAAATGGATGCGGGCTAGCTAGTCAACTTTCAACATTTTGAATACCCAAGACTAGGAAAAGAATTTTACAACTTTTTGCTCCTAGTTTTGGGTGTTCAAGGTGTTAAAAATGGTGTTCGCTTTTGGGACAACCGCTCTTCATCTTTGTGTTTTTTTTTCCGGGATCAACTGGCCATCATATTCTGACTGAAAACTTCAAACACATCGCTTTTAACTTTGGAATCGGATAATGCTGAGTATAAAATATTTTGGCATCTTGTTCACACCACTGGCGCCTGGCGCTACATTCGAAACAAGTCACAGCTTTCAGCGATGCCTAGTTCATTTTTGCGACAACACAAAAAGCTGGTCTCTTTATCGGCTCACACCTTGCACTTCTACTCCGTCCACTGCAACAAAACGGTTAGTCATTTTTTTTGTCGTTTTTCTTTTTTGTTTTTGTTTTACAACAGGGTATATTTTTACAAAGCAGACAAACAGCCGACGTGGTTTCTCCAGCATTCCAAAAGCAGCGGCCGGAGCAGCCTGTTTCTGCGTGCTTGTTCGCGAACATGTCATTTGGTGACCAACGAACCACTTGCAAAATCCCTACAATTCGTGGCGCCCGAGGCACACCTCGGACTGTGGGGAGGTCCTTGCATTTGTCACGTGACACTCCAGGGAGCGGTAGAGAGAGGAGAACGGGAAACGCCCCACTCTCGCCCGCTTGTCTGCATTGACGCCGTTGCCTTCGTCGTCTCCCAGAATGCCTTTCGGCGCCAGTGGGGGCGCTGAACGTTTTGCAAAAAGTTTCTGCGTAGCCCCCAAGTTCGAGGGGGTTCGCCAACAACAGGCCGACGACAGGTTGGGCTCGACGTGTCGGCGGGTTGCGGTGTTTGTCGCCTGTCGCTTCGGTCGGTCCTTAAGAACTGTTGGTCACGATGATGAGACCCTCGGGGGAACCCAGGGGAATGACGCGCTCGCGGCGGGCGTCGTAAGCAACGTCGAACGGTCGGAAACGACTCTTGGCCACGTAGCGTCTGCCAACAAAGAAAAGGCAGAAAAACATAAATATATTGCATCGATAAATACCGAAGCCACGACAAAGGGTTCGAAACACCGTTCACCGCGGGAAAGTAGAACCGCCCCTACTTGGTTTCAGCCTAAGTCCAGACGCCGCCGACGCTACTAGGCAATGAGATCCAATCAAGCAGCATCGAAAGCCCAAGTCACTAGGCCTTTTCTGTTTGTGATTGGTTCAGCAATGATAGAGCACGTACAAAAACATGAGGAACACCATGGTGTAGCGCTTTTCAGGCTGTCGCATTGGTTCAACTCGTAGTGTGGGCTGCGTCTGGACTTAAAAGGGCATTGACACCCCAAAGGTCGTATTTTTCTTTTTGTCTTAAACGATGCAAGTTGCAGTCATAGACACGCAAAAAATACCGCATCGCGAAAAAAAATTCCCCCGCTCCTCACTTCCTTGCTTCTTTTGATTTGTGACGTCAAATATCATGAAATTTAGAAACTCTGAGGCGACATTTCTATAACATTTATTAACAGCAATCGTAAAACATGTTTTTTAACGCAATAGCGAACGCACTAAGGCCCTTATTTTTTTTTTAAATACCAGAAATCGGAGCTTGTTGTGTTGTCGACTCCTGGATTTTTATCCTCCTTCAGAAAACATGGCTGATCGGTGAGTCGGAGAATCGAACGAAGTGGTCTTTGTTAGGTCCCCGACGACCTCTCAGACTTCAAAAAGGAAATCGTCAAACGGTCAAAACAACTGGGTTTGGTGTCTGTGTATCGTAGTTTTGGTTGTGACTCCGCCGGGGCAGCCTTTCACGCAGAAGCGGCGAGACGTCAAGCGTCGTTTGCTCGCAGCGATAGGCAGGCGGCACGGAGGGAAACGGTTTGTCCCGGTACGCCGGCGCCCTTCTCTCCCGCTCCTCACCTCCTCGCTTCGGGTCGCGGCGGCTACGGCGTTGTCACATACGGATTCGGAGTGGAGGCGTGAAAGAAAGTCGACTAGCAGGGCCGCTCAATATTTGACGTCACTGCACTGACACGGATCGAGCGGGGACTTCAAACTTGGCATTTGGAAATTGTTTTTTTTTTTAAATTTAACCAATACTGAATTTTTGAGTTTCGAATTTTGAGGGTAATGTTCAGGCATCGTTTTCAATCGTTTCGGGTAATAAAAAAAATGACTTGGACGTGTCGTGCCTTTTTAAGGTGAAACGAAATATAGAGTCAAAGACAGCTTAAGGAACGCGGGGCGTGACGAATCTGAGCATCTCAATATTCCTGCTCAGCCAATGAGATTGGGGCATTTACTGATAAGAACCCTCTGACAACCAATCACGAAGCAAGGACCATAAATCCAATGAGGCACGCCTCGAGTTTCTCGCTTGCTCAAACTATCAAATTCACAGCCTAAAAGTTTTATTCGACAACTTACTGCACGCATACAACTGTATTTCAAAGATCTGAGCCGCCCACTGATGCGCGACTACATGGGAAACGTCCCATATGATATTGAATTGTGATTTACAAGGTACACGCTGAGACTGTGCATAGTTCTTTTAAGGTGATATGGAGGGATAGCCGGACAGCGTTAGTAGGGATACGAAACAGAAACGCATGGACCTGGGCCGCACCTCAGTTTTTCCTTGGCGTCGTCGAAGCTTTCTGCAAGGAAGTAGGTGCTCTGGTACGTGAAGTCCTGGAACTTCTGCACCGCGGTTTTTTCCGGATCGAAGTTTACGATCGTGGGCTTGCCGGACAGTGCATGCTGGAATCGAAAATAATAAAAGACGGCCGAGTAAACCGCGTGGTCTCTAATCGCTAAGCCTCGCAAATTTGCGTTTTTAATATAGGAATAAATTATGTACACCTTTTCGGCTCTATCCCACTGGGAAAAAATAATGCCAAGTCACTGGGCTTTGAATGCATGAGCGGCGTGTGACATTCCGCATTATAGAGACATTGCGCATGCTCAGAATGGGTTAGGCATCTTCGTCGACAAAGATGACAGCGCGCAGAAGGCGATTATTGGAATGGTTTTCTACATGGCGCTTGGAACAGTATCGGGAAGATGTTGCACACGTTAATGGATACCAGGGAGTACCTACGAAGGCTCGACTCAGCACAACAAATAACATCAATTTTTCTTGCCTGTATTTGTTTTATTTATTTTTTATTAAAAGTTCGTCGTCAAGTCTGTTAGTGTAGCGAAAAGTGTGCTCTAACGGAACTAGTAACATTTCCTGTCCGCCAACCCCGGACAAAAAAAAAAAAGCGAAAAAAGCGCCGATGTCGTGTTTCCGCTAGAGCCGCAGTCCCGCTGCTCATTTCATCATACAAGATTATGCACTCAGACGTTACAACGAAGAAGATCGCAGTCATTTCCGGTGTGCTCACGGAGGCAGCAGTGACCTCTGGTTGTACGTACCTGTATTTCGCCGACCGATGACAGCAAACCAGCGCCGAAGGCCCTGATCTCTCCGTTCTGCTTGCACAGTCCGAACTCAACGGTGAAAGCGTACAGCTGTGAGACAGAGAGAGAAGCCATTCATCAAGCAACGCTGCAAGGGCAGGTCCGGTCGCCATGGGTGAAAAACGCTTTATCAGACGTCCGTATGGCAACTGTGGGCACGCCTTAGCACGGCTCAACACTGATCGGACGGTTATACACACTTCAGCGTTTGCATGTCTGCGCCCAGGGGCCTCTTTTTTTGCTGGTGGTGTGTGTAGAGTGTGTAGATCGTCTGCTAGTCAAGCCTGAGTGGATGGATGGATGCTAACGGCTGAACTCTTTATAATGGTCGGTACCTTGCGCTACCTAGCCTAGAAACCAAAAGTATTATTTTCCCTCCTTGCCGATTTCCTTCCTCTCTGTCTTTTTGTCCCACACCGCCTGGACAATCTGAGTAGAAAACAAAACATTTCCCACCCATAGTGGTCAGACTAACTTCGGGAACATGGGTGCTTCCAAACCCGTACATACCAAATCGTTCCACCTAGAAGACTTCCTAGTTTCCTAATCCTCTAGCACAAAGGTACCAATACCCCAGATCACAAATTTTGTTCAATATGAACGAAGATGTGAAATACGCGGTTTTACCACAGCCGCACGAGCAAATCCTAAGCATCAAGTGCGATCTCTACGCTTTAGTTATTAGAAACGCTAATATTCCCTGTCACATTAAACTTGGTAGTCAACGAAAGCTGCTGTCTAATGTCTACAGCGGGCAGAATAGAGAATTGGGAAATGGCAGACGTGTGCTCCTCTTTTAGAGATCACCACGTGTATTGCTCTGTCACAAGCATTAGCTCAATAAGCCGTCGCGTTTGTAGTCTGCAAAGTTAGGCTGTCTCTCATTCCTCTTACTATAGGCACTGGCAACATGAAAAAAGGAACAGAACATTAATAACGGGGAATACTCTTCAGCAGAAAGCGAAGAAATTAATGTATTCCAACTTTTAGACTCTTTCATTTACACATTATTTTTGTCCAGGTGTGCAGCAAGTTCGCCACTTTGAACAATCTGGTTAATTAGACTAGATGATTTATCTAGCGGTTTGAAAAGGGTCACAAATAACAGTCAGACAAAATATGTCACTTCAGTTTTCTCTCCATCTGTTATTTCTTGGTGCTTCTTAAACTTCAAGATTGACTTTGTAATGACGGCATCCCGAAGGAGCATGTGTTTCCACAATTAATGCTTTTTTTATGTCGAGTTTGACAGCCATGAAAATGATACACTGACAATCAGAAGGGCCATTGCAACTTTTTGACGCGATACTCGATTAAGAAGTTAATTGCCGATTAATTGCACAGCCCTACATTTTCAACTTCTTTTTCTTCAGGCAGCGAAGAGCAAGAATAAAAGTCAGAGCGAGGGAAGTGTTGTCACCGTAGCCACTTTCTCGATGTTTTCGTCGGAGATTCCCAGAGAGGCCAGGCCGATGGCTTGAGAAAACTGGGCGAAGTGTGGGTCCGCGAACATGGGCACGTGACCAATTAGTTCGTGGATGCAGTCTCTGTGCAAAAAAAAAAAGATAAAACAAGCGAAAACACTCGATTAATAAAAGCAGATCAGTCGTCCATATATATATATATATATTTTTATGGCAGATGGATAATTTTCTTGTTTCAATATGTGTAATAGGAAGCTTGCAAGCCTGTAGAAGTTGTAGATAGAACAACGTGGAAGAGGTGTGAAACCTTTCGAAATTTTAATTTCACCTCTTCGATATGAACACACTTCCGCTATAGTTCCAAGCTATAAATTCGGAATACATATATTTTATTTTTAAGTGGCGAATTTTTAGTGATATGTCTTATAAACGCTGAACTACTTAAAAGCTGAAGTTCTACAAATTTGAATCACCGAAGAGGTGAGCTTTATGGACGTAAACGATGGAGATGATCAGGAAATTCTAATTTGTTCTTTACATACAAATTTACAGAAAGACCACACACCGCGAATTTTAGAAGAACTCTTTGGGCATTCGAATCCCCTAGCAAAGTTTGAAATGTGTCGAACCTCTTGACTCGGCAAATTAGAAAGCTTAAGATTCGTCCAATTATCTTTTCTCGCATTCTCAAAAACTTTAATAGAGGTTGAACTTTTCTAACCTCGTGATTCAAGGTTCGCGCAACCTTTCTTTCTTTAATAACTGATAAAAAATAAAAAGGAGACCTTTTTTATCAGTTATAAAAGAAAGAAAGGTTCCGCTTCAATCACGAGGTTAGAAAAGTTCAACCTTAGAGGTTCGCGGAACCTCTAAGGTCTCAAAGAACGTTTCATAATTCACCATGGTAGACGCAAGTTACAATGAACCGGTGAATAAACGTAGTATGGAATATGCGTTCAGCTTTCCAAGGCGATTATCTTGAACATACGTTCGTGGTAAAAACTGAGGGAATAAGAACGAGGACGAAACAGGGCAGGACCAAGCGTTGCTGATTAAGAGCTAGAGCTCTATTCCCAAAAGAACACGCACAGCAAATTTACTCTCGGTGGCATGCCGACTCCAGCAAAGCGTAAGGCACCTAGCCGGGAAACACTGAACTGAACGGAACAGGTCCTTTCTCGATCTCTGCTCGTCGATTGTGGCTCCCGCGATCACATGTTGTCGGCGATTGGTGCGATGGAACACTTGACCGGTGACACGTTGTTACCGTCGTGTCAGCGGGTTGCCTCGGCCGCTCCGTACGCCACCGATGCCACCGCGCGAACCAGACATTGTGCGTTTATCGACGTTTACCGGCACCGCAGTCCTTCCACTACTTCTTCGAAGAAGGTCAAACCTCCGAAAGCTCGCTGACAGCAGCACCGTCGCAGTAGGTAGGAAACGTAGTGATTAAAAATCGGGGCCAACCTTTTTGAGCTCTATGCTTGCCTGCTGAAACCCGAGAGTTGTGCGCTGAGCTGGAACATGGCACTGCACAACCTGTTTTAGAATGCCATATTTGCCCGATAATGACGACCCCTATAGGTAGCTAACGTCCCCAATACTATAGTGTGTATGATATTCACAATAAATTAGAAGTTCTTTGTCAACGCTTTGTCGCGTTCTTTGCGATTTTTCGTTCGTTGTCGTTTCTAATCGCGCTGCTTTTACCATGAACGCTAGCTCCTCAGCTTGCCCAAACGTCTCATGTTCCTGTTGTTACAAACAGTTTAAGAAACGTAGGGCGTGGCTTCTTATCTTTGCCTTTCTTGATTTTTTTATCCTTATGGTAATCTTTCTCGTTATCCTTATTCCTTGCCTTAATCCTTATCTTAACTCCTTATCCTTATTCTTAGCCCTTATCGGTCAATGCCACAGTCTCGGTGGCTGCCGAACGATACTTAGGTCTGTGGCTGTACGGCGTGCAAGCCTGTCTGCTCCTTCCGGATCTGGTGTGAGTAGCGACGCCGTGGGGGTATTCCTGCCAGTTTTACGACTAGACTAGGAGTGTTCCGGCCTGTTTTAAGTCAAATAAAGTTAGTATTATCATCATCGTGTGTGTGTTTATTTACCAAATGCGCCTACATGCGCGCGGGCTGGGTTGGCTCGTCATCGCGCGTTCTTTACTCATTGTCTGTATCTCTTTGATTGGCGTGGCCCTTTGTGCGTTCCCACGCGCCTATGAGATATTTCAAAACGCTTCCTCGCCATATAGCAATTCTATCGCGTTTAGAATGGTGTAAATTACTTTTTTGTTTTGCTACTGTGACCTTATAGCAATCGGAGTTTGACACCAATCGCCCTTTCTCATTGGCCGCTCGGTGCGCCACGTACGGTTCGGGCGAGTGGTGCGGGGCGGAGCTGTGTCGCACGTATTGCGTGCACTGGAACACTCGGAAGGCGAGGCTGGCCAGGAAGTCCCGGGCCGTTATGAAGCCGGCAGCTGGCCGCAGCCTGAAGCCGCTCTTACCTGCAAGAAGGAAAGTACCACCATGCGATGAGGCTGCGACGGCACTCGACGTGATCTTTGGCGAACCACATTTTCTGTCACAAATGAATGCGAAAATTGTGATGTCACGTCGCGTGACACGGTGACGTCCGACGCCACGCCACGCCACGATGTCATGTCACGTGACTATATGACGTCACCTCATGTTGTGACGTCACGTGACGCAGTGTCGTCACGAGGCACCGTGGCATCCACCACGGTGCCACACCTGTATTGTGACTTCACATATATCACCGATACAGTGAGCACTAACATGTGGTACCAATTAGAAGCCTGCTGAGCGTCATCGAAAACCACTAAATTAACTCAATTTAGAAAGATATAGGGCAGGTGCAGCATTTTTTAGCGTCAATTAAAACGCGTTTTTTTTTTTTTGCTTAAGCAGTTTTGTTTTGCGGCGGCACGCGAACGTGGCATGGTCGCTGCCATCGATAGGCCCGTTTACACTTGCGGATTCGCGGGCGGATACGCGCAGGCGGAAAGCGGATTTTGGCGAAATCGACTCTTCGCTGGCGAAAAATCTGGACCAGTTTGGGCCCCATATCCAAATTTCCCCTCATCGACCAGTCGATTTCGCCACCCGGCACCAAAATCCGCTTTCCGCCTCCGCGGATCCGCCGGCGAATCCGCAAGTGTAAACGGGCCAGAAGTCAAGGGGCAACTCTCTCTCTCTGCACTGTGGACTATGCAAGCTTCGTCGCAACTCCAGAAACATCACGCTCTTTGTAAAGGGGCCAGACAGAACAGCCAGGAGTTTGGTGCGAACCTGCGCCATAAAAGACGAGACGGACGATAAGTTAACGGCCAGGCGTAAGCTCATTTTCATGGATAAGAGACTGCGTTCTTCGACACGTGCTGTTGATTCAGTCGTCGTGACCCTTGTTTGGTGTTTGTCCGGTCTTGTTTTCTGATGTGGCCATCTTTATTGCGCACTGTGTGCATTTTTTTTAGGCTTGCGTGGGTCGCAGCTAATATATAAGACAGTCACGTAAATGGCTGGTTACTTTTTTGTATGTTTCATCTGTTCGTTACTCATGTTAGGAATACGTATTTGGGGCAACTAAATAAGCTACACGTCATGTCAGTTATCTGAAACTATATTTGAAATCGCGGGGAACGGTTTTCTGTGCTTCGAAAACGTTAAGACAGTCCACGATAGAACAATACGACATCGCCCGTGATTTCTGGCACCGCATCAATACGCGTTTCCATCTTATGGAAAAAGGCAGTTTGGCGCATTGTTAATACGCCGCTCAAACTAGTTCTTAGTGTACTTTCTTGTCGGACGAAGAAGCGATGTTTTTGGTGTTTGAAACATGTACGTCTTGATAAGATAACATATATCTAGGGTTCCGTTTTCCCGGATAAATCCAGAAGAAAAGAACATACGCGAGTAAGTTTTATTTTTAATTCGAATTTATCCAAAAGACTCTGAATTTCGAGGTCACGACAGCAAAACAAAAAATAAAAAAGACGGTATTCTACAAATATTCTTTTTTCTTTTTTTAAGTGCTCGGGGTCATTGGTGTGGAGTAAAGACCAAATCAGTTTCCTTTAGGATCTCGAACTACTTACAAAAGGTTCGTCAAGGTTCATTCAGAACAACGGGCCACGGTAGCTCTGGGTCACGCAATTGTTTATGTTTCCTGTTTGGACCATACTATTTGTGCTTCCAAGAAGAGGTGAGGGGTAGTGTGGTAAACGGTGAAAGATATGAACTCGTAGATTTCAAGAGAGTGGTGAGTGCAGTCGAAGTATCGACTGCTATTGAGGCAACACTTCTTTGAAATATTTGTCGTAAGATTGGGACTATTGTCAAGGACGCCAATGCTAAATGCAGCTGTAGAAATATCATTTGCTACAAGCGAGTTCTAATGAATAAGGGTAGGTACGGTTGTGTTCGAATTTATTTTGTTTTTTGAAATTTGGAAAAAAAAGTTGTGAAAACAGTAAAAATAAACTCCGAATTTCAATGAATTTGGAATCTATCAAAAAATTCACTCCAATAAACTTCGAATTTCGAAAAATAAACTCCGAAAAACAGCCTATGATTCTCACGAAAAATAGACTACGAAAACACGAAATCATACATATATATCCTCTAAAATGGGCCTGCATATATCTTAATTGTCTACATAAGGGATGAAATCGGTCATGCTCCGCAAGGAACCGCACATTTTTCACTCAAGTTCTTGAGGTCAAAACGAGCATAGAGCTCAAGAAGTCGCATTTTTGAATCGCAACGATCGCCGATTGACGCCAGCGCTCCGCACCAATCACCAGTATGGCGGCGCCCATAAGACAAAAAGCGAGAAAAGGAGTGACAAGTCTCTAAGCATGGCTACTCTATACGGAGCGCAAGTTCGTCTGCTTCTTGCACAGGGGTCGCAATGATGTCAGAACGTCAAGCTCTTATTGGCTGATTGGAAAAAAATGGTGGGTAGACCTCAAGGCATCTAGCAGTGAGGTCTACCCACTATCCTTCAATCAAAGCCAATCAGGAGGCAGCGTCGTTCTGACGTCACCGTTACCCCTGCACAAGAAGCAGACGGCTTGTCAATTACTAAAGTGGTTTTAGATATACGGAACGAGGCCGGGTAGGGCAATCGATTGCACCCTTGGCTCGGTCAAGGACTCACGCTTGAGGAAGTTGGACACGTCTTCCAGCTGAGGTATGCTGTCCGGTCCGTAGTTCAGTTCCTCCTCCAGAACTCCAATGGCCTCGATGAACTCCTGGCACGCGTGTGTTTTCATCAGGGCCTTCGTACTTCGGTACACGATGCCCCTGCCGTAATACAGTACAGGATTGTACTCATCGCAACCGACAACACTGCGCCTCAAAAAGACCCGCGCGATTGTATTTCGTTTCTTCGTAGAGGGCGGGTAGAAAGAAAATCATCGAGGTACCCAAATCGTGCCCGATACGTTATGTATTTCAGTTCCCTTAAAGCACCCGTTGGGTCTTCGGACAGCAAAACTAAAGCGCAACTGTTATTATAGTTGAGAACTGGATGGATGGGAACGGCAGGGTGTGCCTTTGGAATGCCCTGCTTTCAGCACGCGATCGCTGCTTTCCACTGTGCTTTACTTCTTGCGCCGGGTCTGGCCTTTGAACGCCGGACCCTTCGCAAAACGCAGACGACACTTTTGTTTGCGAAGAATGGAGGAAGACAGTGAGTAGAGACAGGGTCTTTGCGTCCACTCACTAACCTTCCCATCAGAGTTCGATCTCTCATCTCCTCCTTGGTTTGTCAGCGCATAGTCGCTGAAAAGATGAGAACGGCGGTGGGACTTTTTGTTCTCCCGCCTTCATCTCGAGCTTCCTAGCCTGGGTATCGCTTCAGCATGCGTGAGCTTCAAGAGAGCACGCGCAGCCAAGGCACGGCGGAAGGCAACGATCGCGGGCTGAAGACCGGGCATTCCTAAGAGACGACATGACGTTTTCATCATGTCAGCGTCTTAAGTTTGACTACCACCGTACGAAACAAGTGACCTCACCATGTCTTCACCTCGTCCGGGGTGTACTCGACTCTGGGGATGGCTTGACCGCTGCAGGAGCGAAACGACGCACATGAGTCTCCGCTGAGACCATATGGTTCAAGTGGGCAATATTGTTTGAAACGACTACTCACTGTTTGTAGTCGAAGGCAATCTGAGAAATTTGATCTCGACGGGCGCGGTAGGCAGGATCCGAGAAGCCCTGCGAAATAACCATAAGGTATAAAAACCGTCACTTACTCCGTTACTGTTAGCTGCTTCACTGGATAAAAACTGTCAAGAACCGATGCGACGAATTTTTCGTAACTTAACACCGCCCATGTCGTTTTCAAGCTGGCTGTCAATGGGTAAATACAGCAGAAGCCATTTAGTCACTTTGAACCAATAGTAAAACAATAATCGGTTTCTCGAGGTATGACATGTATACTGTTATGTACCGCGAACGTGTTTCAAGATTGTTGTCATCTGCTTGCTACGTCTATCGAGAGATGGCGCCACGCGTCACGAGTTCACTAACTCGGTCGTCTGCGAACCAGTCGGCCGTTAACTTTGGCAAGTTTGTTAGTCTCATTTATCGGAAAAACATACATGTGTCTTAAAATCTCATCAGCTGAAAGGCACCATCTCAGCGCACATTCGGTGAAAGTTTGAGTTTTCTAAGAGTTAAGCACCGATGTGTCTAGCCCGTTTCACAGCGTAAGATCCACGGTGTCATAAGCCTATGACCATAACGTGTCGATAAAAAAATGGTTGAAGCCTTTCTTGCCAATACGTTACGTGTTAATGACTCTCGGAGCTTGAATCGACGGCCCTCTTCATTGGTTGGGCTGGTTAAATGGAGATCAGTGATTGGTACTCCGAGTTCATCGCAGAAAAGTTAAAACATGCAGGCACGTTTACCGCAGTCAATGACAGCTAAGAAACGGAGTGTGCGGCCTATCACGATCAGATTTCTTGCTTCCTGATTGGTTCTTCGGCCTTCTTATCGGCTCACGACGCAATCTGATTGACTGCGGAGTGATATTGAGATAATCGCCCCGTTCTGTCTTTCTTAAACGGTCAAAAACTATAGTAGTGAAATGTGCCTTTTTGAGAGAAAATCATACGGTCTAGTAGATCAGATAAGACACTCTCACGCGGCAGCGAGGTGGGTCCCTACGGCATTTGATTTAGAAAACTTACAAGAAATGGGAGAAAAGCCCGTGCAATCCCTTTTCGTTATACCTGACGAATGACGGGGGTGATTGTATGTTTAAGCCCCTAAAGAACTGCCTGCGCTGTGGCACCGAGCATTTCGAAGCGTCGCGTTCAATGCCACAGCGCAAACTGTTCCTTTTTTTAGGTTTAGGCATATTAGCAGACGCTCCAGATTTCTTAGACTGTGACGTAACGGTGATGTCACGTGACACGATGACGTCATGCGGTACAACCAACTTTGCATGCACGAGCGTGCAAAGTCTGTAGAGGCTTCCCAAATAAAGCTATCCCTTTGAAACTAGTTCGACCTCCGTCGGAACAAAACCTCCAGTGGGGTCATGAGCCTGGCAAACCGGGGATTACGCCGTAGTGGGACTTCAAGATGTACGGCTACCCGGAGCAAAGACGGCGGAGCCTTGGGGTCTGTACTTAGAAACGTACGTGTAGAGTAGACGAAAAGCGTAGATGCTAGACTTACGGGGTGATCGTGGTCGAGGTCGGGGCTGGACTTGGTCACCACGTGTCCGCAGAAGTCCAGGTCCGAGACGTGCAGCGGGAACCATATTCCTTTAGACGCGGCGGCGAAACAGAAGCCGAAAGAAACAGCATGAAAACGGGAGCACAGATTATGTTTGGGTTAGAGGCACGTTAACTACAACGCCCTAAAGATGGCGGGGAGGAACTGGAGGCACGTTAACTACAACGCCCTATAGATGGCGGGGAGGTATAGTTTCAAGGTGGTGGAAACGGCAGAGATAGATTATCCAGGATTTCCCGTGCTCCTCCTCGCTGACGCGAGTCAGCGCACTAAAACAAGTTATTTGGCTGCCAATGCGAAGCCGTCAGGGCAGAAGCATATCACAAGTGAAGGTGATGCTGACGTGCGTTAAGAAAATAAGCATGTTGATTTTTAAAAGTTGCGAAGCGGAACACAACAGTTCCCATTTTAACGCTCTCTTGTTTTCAGTGCAGACTGCTTGATTCACGAGCACGCCGACTAAAACCATGCGGTAACAACAGCATGCATCAAGGCCGACAGTCCCTACCATCGTCTCCGCTGCCATCCCCGCTCTTCTGGTTCTTCGTTTGTCTGCGAGAGGGCGAGCGGCGAGTCGGAGTTGCGAATAGTCGGGCGCAAGTTAAGAATGCGCCAGCAGCTCGTCCCACAACCTCATTACCGCGAGCCGCTGTTCCTCCGCGTTGCATAAATAGTCCTTTCCAGGGGCCCATGTAGCGCTGGCGTTTCTTTTGAATGATCTATGAGCAGTGTGTCTTCGGATTTCAGCTGGCATTGACTGTAGCTGCCCTTCTTGCTCGGTCCGCGGAGCGATTCGATGTCGTGGCTGGTACGTGGTGATATTTATTTAACGCATTATTAACTTGTATCTGACTCTGGCACATTCACGCGTGGGCCTTAATTCCTAGAGCCGTGTACAGCAGCAAATGTTGTCTTTTTTCTGTTCCGCTCCAAACTCAGGTCTTATGATTAAATTGAAATGTGCACTGCCTACCGAGATATCAAGTACACCCATTGTCAGGAAGTTACACTTCTCTTTTTGTTTGAACGTCACCAGACTGCTAAGAAACACATGTTTGTTCAGATTGCCAAAAACATTAGTGGGCATACTTTTGTACTTGTCGCCTTAGTTGCACGAGACGGTAAACGGTACTCACACTCCCCTTAAATCAATAAAACGTGTAACGGAAACTAGTTCCGAAAAGTGACAGGTAACAAGCTTTTCATTATATTTTTTTGACCAATGTACACAGCGTTGTGTGGGGTGTAAACTATATTGACCTGTGAGCCAACGTCGCGATCGCGAACTCGAGATGCGAGGCCATTTTTCTTTCGATCTGACTAATCTGGCGGTGGACTCTACTGTGCAAACCTGATATGTATTGTGATGTTAAATTTCCTTTTCTATGTAGACCTGTACGTGTTGACATTTTGAATGTTGTAATATGCATAGTGCTGACCCTGTTAAGTTTTCAGTTGATTTTTCTCTCAGTGTATTGTCAGTGATGATTGTAGCCCACCCCTACAAGATCTCCAATCGGAGATGTAGTATCAATAAATAAATAGATCAGCGGTCGCAAACGTGCAGCAATTCTCTCATCGAGTTGTACCTACCTCTGTCGGCGGGCCAAGGTTTCTCTGACCTCGTATCATGTAGAGAGTCGATGGATGACAGGATGTCCTCTGATGATGAAAGCATCTGTGCGAGAGAAAGGGCATTGCAATGTGTTCAGTACAATGTTATTGGCTTAAATCAGACAAGGAAAGTTCTAGAAGTCGTTGGAAATGACTGAAGAAGAAAAGGTTTAAAGAGCTAAACTAATCTACTTCTTCAGAACCTGGAGAGCTAAAGTCTCCCGGTAAAACACTCCCTGCCAAATTTATGTAGGTTCTTGAGGGTGTTTTGTTTAAAGTGTTATTTTAGTGACACCCTGCGATCAGGAAATTGTTCGAAAAAGTCAGTGGGACTTGAAGACTTTACCTCTTGATGTTATAACTGCTTCGATATTTTTTTTTCTTTTTTAAGAACTACTTAGCGGCGGAGAGACTCATCTTTTCTACTTGCTGAGACTTAACTGAAACTCCATGACCGGGTGTCTCCAGTTGGGGAGAAACATAGATATTTGTTTCTAGTCATTGTTTTTTTTTAATTTTGACATCGAAATTGAAAGGAAATTTAAACATATGTCTACCATTTGATATGGGGTGGATGACATCTCCGAGGTTGGAACAATCTCACGCTTAATCCCTACAACCACAACAGCCGGTTGAGGCAACCGATCTATCCGGTCTAGGTTCTAGTAGTGCAATGATAACTATAACAATAACAACAACAAGAGCATGATGGTAAGCACTTCGTTCTCGTCGTCTTCTTTCCTGATGATTATTCAATGTACGAGATATCACAAGCCTGTTGCGAGATAACAAACGCCTTGATAAACTTGAAGAAAAATTATCACACTTACTCCATCTGGTTTTTCATGTCTTCAGTAATTCGATTTATATTCCCCCCTCCCTCTCTCTCTTTCACTCTCTCTATTTCTTCCTCTCTTGTTCTCTTTGTTTGTTTTTTCTTGGAAAAATTAAATTAATACCTTCGTCTACATATGGATTGTTGGGAAATAAGTTCTGCTGGAGAACTTCTGCCTCCAAATTCCCGAACCCTTTTTTAGGAAAGAGCATCACAAAACGGGACAGTGCGAAACATGCACTCCTACCGACCAACGCGCTGCACTCTAAAAATGCCCGTGCGTCTACTTTCCGCACAACACTCGTAGAGCCAATCACCGCAACCTACGGAGGCAGCTCAGCGAATGACGATGCCGAAACATATGTTTAGAACAAAAAAAGCCGTCTGAGTTGTGACATTAAGTAAGGCAAGCCTGTCGACGGTTTGCATTGTTTAATGTCACAACTCAGGCTGTGTTTTTTGGTCTAAACATAAGTTTCGGCATCGTCATTCGCTGAGCTGCCTCCGTAGGTTGCGGCGAATGGCTCTCCGAGTGTTGTGCGAGAAGGTAGACACACGGGCCTTTTTTAGTGTGTTTACAAACAAGCACGCGTTCGTCCCACACCGGGTGTGGGCACTGCGCTTGCGCGGAAACCAGGCTCTTCCGAGGCGAAGCATCTGCGCATGTGCAGTACCGACAGCAGCGCCACCACAGTGGCATGATGTCAGAGAGTTGAGCTGGTCTAGAAGTCACTGACAGCTCAAGAAATTCGCAGGGTGTGGCATGCCCCTGCACACGCTTCTTGCTTTCCGATTGGTTCTTTGGCGTTCTTATCGTCCGATGCCACAATCTGATTGTCTGCGAGGCAATAACCTGATGCTCGGAACCCGCAACGCCCTCCTTTTCTTAGGCTTTAACGTGCATCACGCAGTAGTGATACACGACCGCACGCCGGTACGATGCTCATCCAAATCGAAACAAGCAGGACTCGGGATTCCTATATCTTGCATGATGTATGAACAGGGATGACCGTGGGTTTTTCGTGCCACTTCTCGTATCGGCAAACGCATCCACAGATGTACCAGACATACCACCTAGCCCAACTCGATATGTTGCTAGACCAAGGTAGACGGGACTGAAGTAACTCACCGTAATGCCTGCTATTCCATACGTTCAGTGGTCACCTAAAATAAAAACAACAAAATAAATTGGTACACAAAACACATACTGCGTGGCATAATAATCTGCGTTGATCGTACTTCAGTTCCTTAAAGGGGCGGTGCATTGATATTCAATTAGGATATGTTTCACTTTACAAGAGCTTACTTGCACTAGTAGGACTCAAAGGATACTCGCACGCAACGCTACTGGCCAAGAAACTCCTTTGTTGCGGAATAATTTCAAGGACAAAAGCGAGCGTTTCCATTCAATCTCTCCTTCGGAAAGCTTGATGACGTAGCTGGGCGGTCGCAGTATCCTCCAGAGACGATATTTTAATGCGGCTTATAGACTGGACCCAAGCATTGCGTGAGCACTCGATTAGGGCTCGTGATCATCGATAGCTCGGGAAGCATTTGGGTAGTGGCCCGTGTCCAATCGCTGCAATGACGACAACAGCCGAACCATAGCAATGTCTTGCATTCACTATTGGCCTTCTCCCCCCCCCCTTTCCATCTTCACAACGCTTAGTAGGTAGTCTTAAACTCAGCGCGTGTCCTGTGCCTTACCAACCCCAGCGCGTAACTATGATCAATATTGGCGGCATATAATCGGCTCCAAATCACGTGGCCGCTCGTTCTGGCTGCGAGTTGAGGGGGCGAACGCTGCTCGTTGTTCTTTAATGTTTTCTGTGACTTCGATTACGTGTGGTGAAAAACAAATGGGTGTTTCACAGGTCCTTAACGTCAGTGATTCTTTCTAAACGATATTTGCGCAAAGCACAGAAATAGTTCCATTGCCACTTTAAAGTGCTTTTTTTAAGGCTAATGTAAGGTACTTTTATTAGCTTATTTTATGTTTAATGTACTACAACTTTAGACGGTGATATACAACATAAAGAACATTTTCCCGTTATAGCAGTTTTTAAACGTAAATTTGATGCTTAGCGTATACCTGGCGTAGCCAAGAAATCTTTCTTATTTGCGTTTGTTCAGACGGCGGCAAATTAGTCAGACTCAATGGTCGTTTGGTATCTCCGCTGTAGATTATAAATCTACGGCCAGTGCACTACTACTACTAGCCTTGGGTCTTTAATATGTATCGTGCAGTATACTGTAGTGATACACGACCGCACGCCGGCACGATGGTCATCGAGTTCGGCACGGCAAAACTGAAGCTCAAAACCCGTATGCGTCTTTGCGCGGATGAGTCAAGCTCTCCTGATCTGTGGGCTCCAAGACGAAAAACCGTCCGGAAGTTATGCTTTGTAATGAAAGAAACGTTGCACTGAGCAAGGGGGTGAAGGTGAGGCAAGTAAAATGACTGATTTGAGTTGAGTCAATCACCATAAAGGTCACATAGGGGTGTTTGATGACCATTTTTTCACGTTACGTGAGATGTCAACAATGACACTCGTGTTTCGAATGTCGCGCACAAAGCTGCTCCTTGAACCAGTCGCCGCGCTTCATTCGAAGCACGGATGTAACGGTGACTCGCGACGTAAGCGGTCGTAACATAATGTAGGAAAGCGCCCCTGTGTGAACCGACACGAATAATTTTTTTTTTAATTGCTTCACTTCACTGATATTTAGAAATATAGTACATATGCAAACTTCAATAATGCAACTAGAACGAGACATAACAAATTGTGACTGATTGCTTCAACACTCACTCTTTTAGAAACTTTTTTTTCTTCTTCTTAAGTGTATCGATGAATTTAACTGCCTATCCATGGATGCTGTTAATAGTGAAGATGTGTGTGGTTTTTTTATAACATTTTTTTAATACTTAAGTTAGTTTTTACTTTAAAAATCCCACGAACCTGCTTTGGCCTTACGGATGGCAGTATGTTAAAATAAAAATGAAAAAATAAAACAAATTATTAAAGCAAAACATAGCAGATTAAAGAGGCAACGTCAGTGGCGTCAGAACAGTCACGTTTTCTTAACTCGTTGATTTCTTCGCTGTCTCCCTATGCCCGGTACGACACGTTGTCGTCGCATCGGGCCTGCGACTTCTTCGTATAACGTCAACCGAATTGGCGGGCCTCTCATCTGTGCCTGCGCTCATTGACTTTTGTTTTTCCGGTGAACACACTGTGCTGCAGCCTCCGGGGTCGCCTTTATATACGCATTAGCGTGAATTCTCCTAAAGTTCATCAAGTAAGTCAAGTCTGCGTACACGTCCTCAGATTGGTGCGAGCATTTGATTGCCAGGGTTTCGAGGCAGGCACTAACGAGGTTAATCAGCTCAAAATGTTGCACAACCAGGAACAGGTACAGGACGGTAAGGTTACTAAGGTATAATATAACACACACGGAAAGAGCTTATAGACGTACCACTGCAACAAGCGCTACAGAATAGGATATAATGCGTACGCGTCCAAATACCCCTGTTTCACGGGTAACTCAATGGCCTTCAGAGCGAATACCTTTTACAGAATATATATGCAGGCCAGCGCATGCGGAGCGGCATGCTAAGAGCAGGCTTTCTGGAGATGGGCACTGTTACATTGTTGTTTTCTGTTTGCCTGGAATTTCGTTCGCTTCACTTCATCACCATGGTTGCATAACGGGTTGTTCCTTTCTAAATGGCACAGCTGCCTTCGATCGAACAGACTTTTGTGTGCAGGCTCGTCAATGCCGGCTTCAGTGGCTCAACATCCCGTTAAGACTATATTCATGTAAGACAATATGAAGCCACTAATTAAAGAGACCATAGAATTATTTTAAACAGCATTTCACTGACTGCATATCGTTTATGTGATCATAAGAAAACTAGCTCGGGAGATTAGGAAGGCTAAATTCTAATTTTTGGCATAACATTTTGGCAAATAAAAGAGGACTTTATCTCGCAACTTTTCCTCGAACGCTCGCAACGAAGCTGAGTGTATGAATGGGTGGATTAATAAACGAGTTGTTGCGAAACTTTCTGTAATTGGAGGTAGCTTACGCCACCTAGCAAAGTAACCGCAACATCCACAGTGTCATAATCTTTTTTTTCTTTTTTTTCCGAGTAGCTTAGTTGAATTTACCTTCCGTATTGTATAAGAGTATTGTGTTACTCGAACTGTGCTTCAAACGATTAAATATTCGCTGAATACCCTAGATGGAAATGACCGAGTTTAATATAGGGTTGCATAAGCTGCAGCGTCAGCAAGAGCACGAGATGTTTCTCCAGCTCCAGCTTCACCCTCTGCCGCTGAATGAACCACTTCGAAGCACTTTGTGCCGGCTCACCGGCTTGCCGATGAGCCGGCACCAGGTGTTTCAACGTTGAACGGGACTATAGTAACAACCCGAGTGTTTTGCGCGAATGCGGCCAGACTCCGAAAGGAATCTACCTGTTGCCCGGCATAGTACCAACGCTTCGGCTACCGTCGTTTTCTGTTCGTTTCTTTCTACGTTTCTGGCGCTTTTTGTTCGCAGCCGATATGTGAACCTATCATTCTGTACTGAGTAATGGCCACTCCTCCGCGGCCGGTTCTGGCGCCGAACGGCTACAGCTTTCGTCGGGCGAGTTCTTGTTTTGCCACATGGGCGTCCCGGAGTACGGAACAAGGCCCATACTTTCACTACACAAAAACATGTTAAGCTGCGCTTCGCTCAGCTGCGACGTATCCATAGCCATGGCGTTGATCGCACAAGCGTTGCGGACCAACGAGAAATACGAAGCAGTCGGCGTTCATGGAAACTTCAGTAGGTGACATCGTTTCGACATCCTTGCGTCGAAACATCGACGCAAAAACGTCGTTTCGACTCAACGCGACGCTTGACTGACGCGGCTCCCTCGCTTGGCTGGGAGACTTCCGTTTCCGCTAGAAAGGCAGAGTTTACGTCACGGCCACGTGATTTCACAAGTTGGTGGCCGAGTCCGGTCGAATTGAGGAGGAAAGCAGATGTTAGTTTTCATCTTTTTTTGTGTACGTGTGTGTGTGCTAAACTGGAGGCAATAAAACGAAAACAGATTCGTGCTCCGGATTCGTTCGCCTAACAAAAGTACCACTGACAAGCCGATCAGATGTTACGATAGAGCCCATTTTGGTGGACTTAACTCCAAGCTATCTCTTTTCTCAGTTCAAGAAAACTGGGTATTGTTTAAAAATACCTTTACTAATCTAATTGATAAGTTTATTCTTATAATATCAATAAAGTGCGAAAACAGTGCGCCTTGGTTTAGTCAGCAACTTCGACGACTAAACAACAAAAAAGCGCCTGTTCAGGCTAGCAGATAACGACAAGTATCAGTTTCTTGGCTCCGATACAAGAAGTGTGACCGTGATTACCAGTCGCTTTTTAAATCCACCCGCCGTCATTGTTTTCGCCATGACTTGTCGTCTTTACTACTAAATAGCCCTCGACAATTTCGGCATGTAATTAATCCAAGTAGTCATCATGAAGTGTCTCTCATCGGTCACAACGGCGTTTCAGTTCCATAGTCAGAGTTTGCTCAGCTCCTTAATGAATCATTTTGACTGGTGTTTACATGTGCGGACGCTACTTCATCTCCCACCTTAAGCAGGTTTAATAATATGTTTATGTCTGAAATAGTCATTAAAGAGGCCGGCATTTTATTTCTACTAAATAAACTTAAAATATTCTCAGCCTCTGATCACACCGGTTTAAACAACGAGTTACTTAAAAATACTACGGAAGACATTTCTGGGATCTTGACAGCCATTTTCTCCCAGTCATTTTCTACAAGTCTAATCCCTCAATACTGGCGTATGGGTAAGGTAATTCCCGCCTTCGAATCTGGTGATTGCTCTTCCTCACCAAACTATCGACCTATCTCACTAACCAGCACTATTTGTAAACTTCTGAAGCACATCATACATTCCCAAGTCATGCGCTATTTGGAGAACTATAACATTATTTTTGAAGTATCAGCACGGTTTTCGCAGGAATTACTCATGTAACACTCCAACTTGCCGGTTTCGTTCACGACTTACATACATTTCTTGATGCTGGTTTTCAAGTTGACGCGATTTTTCTTCAATTCTCGAAGGCTTTTGACCGCGTTCCCCATCACAGGTTTTTATTAAAACTTGCACAGCTTAACATTCATCCTAATGATCTCTCATGGATAAAAGACTTTCTCTCGTGTAGACTTCAGTTTACTTCCATTAACAATTTTAACCCCTCTGTCACCCAAGTGACATCTGGAGTTCCCCAAGAAAGCGTGCTGGGTCCAGTACTCTTTCTCATATACATTAATGACCTACCCACTTGCGTTTCAACTGATGTCCGTCTTTTTTCTGACGACTGTATCATCTACCGTAACATTTCTTCTAATACCGATCGCCAAGCTCTCTAATCAGACCTGGACAGAGATAACCACGTGGTATTCTTTGTAGCTAATGACCCTCAATTACAACAAAACAAATGTCATTTACCAAATGCTCCTCTCGGACTCCAACCTCTTACCTTCTGAATAGAAATACTGTCGAATTCACTTCTACATATAAGTACCTGGGTGTCCACTTTCAGTTTGATTTATTCTGGCACTACCACACTGATTTCACCTTTGCTTCCGCTAACCGTTCCCTTGGACTCATAAAGCGCAATCTTCAACAAGCACCCGCTCATTTACGAAAACGTGCTTATGTCACTCTAATCCGCCCGAAAATTGAATATGCTTCTGCCATATGGGATCTTGAGCAAGCCTACATTATAAGCATCATCGAGTCCCTGCAAAACTGTGCTGCTCATTTCATTTGTTCTGACTAATATTCATTTTCCACTGTCGTTGCATTAAGAAGTCAAGCTGAGTTGCAATACCTATATATATATACACATATATATCACGCCGCCGTAATGATGCCCGTCTGTCATTATTTCACTAGCTCTATCACCATGCATATCACTTCACGACGATTGTTTAAAAAAACATTATCTTTCCACGTCGCGGTCATTCATTCAAAGTAACTAACAACACATGCCAGTCGTCTAAATATGAACGATCGTTCATACCACGAACCATAACCGGCTGGAACAACCTGCTGGCTCACATTGCAACTGAACTAGATATGTCTAACTTCCAAGAGCTCGTGCGCAGTTATACTAATAGCATTCTTTTTTATTCCTTGTTCTTAAATTGTCTTTGTATGCTTTTTGTGTTTTAATGTATGTACTATAATATATTTTCTTTCCCCTCCCCCTCTTATATAATACCCTCCTACAGAGTGCCTTTAGGGTCATTTTGTATAAATAAATAAATAAATAAGTAAACATAAAAAAATTAATTTGAATCTTCATTAAACAAAAACGCTGAAAAATAATTTTATAGTTCCTTTAAGCTTCGCTTCCAAATAACGACACCTCGGCGATCCAGTTGCTCGCAATCATTTTCGCCACTTCTCTGAAGTTTTTTCCTAAATGACCGAAAACGCTTTTTAGTCCTCCAGAAAGTGAAACCAGTCCGCTACAGGGCAGAACGATGTCTTCTGAGCTTTACAACTTGATATCTTGTATCTAACGAGCTTAGAAAGTCACGTTTTCGAATCGTAACTATCGCCAATCGCGCCCGTTTCGCAGTAGGTTACGAAATGGCGGCGGGCACAAGACGATCAGAGAATTAGATGTCCTTACTCTTAACGTAGCGTATTTAATGACTCTGAAACAAGAGAAATACTTTCCTTGTTGGTAAGCGCGTTGGTAATTATGTAACTTTAGAAAGAGTTTTATACATAAAGACAAAGGACGGGACAACACACCTGTGTTGTGACGTCCCCTGTCTTTATGTATAGACCTCCTTCTGAGGTTACAAACAAGAGAAGATTGGCAATAGCGGCTCCAATCTAGCTAATGCCTAGAGCGTCTCAGAAAGGCCTTCGCCGGGAAGGTCTTTGCACTTATTGTGAAACAGGGGTGTTAGGAAGGGGACATTAGGCCAGCCTGTGGCCCGACTCCGCTTCTTTTTTTTTTCTTTTTTATGCTGCTATTCGAGCCGGTGAAGCAATTGCGCATTTTTACTGCGGACACTCGTGCCAGTCCGTTCGGCGACGGTGTCAGGTGGTTGGCTACGATTCCAAGCACACGTGGGCGAAAATCTATCGGTGTGCAGCGTGTTTTGACTGCTATGGAGTGCAACCAAAGATAATGCGAGCACAAAGGCCGCGCGCTGACGCCAGTGAGTGTGGTCCTGCTAGTCACAAAAGTCTAGGTGCAAAACTTACAGCACTTTTTTACACCGGGTAATCGCCAGCGTTATTCACTCGTAAAAGACACAAAAAAACAGCGGCGTAAATAAGCCAATAAAACGGAGCGCAGTGGAACTTTTTACAGGGGTGTCTTCAGGCGGTGCCTTTAAGCCGCTGTCACGCCGCCAATACATCATTAACAAAACCCTCTGCAGGTACTGCCTGAAGCGTGTGTCTTTTCAGTTCCGTCACCTTGGTCATAGAAACACCGCCTGCAGAAATGTTCGAAGCATGTAGGAAGCTGCTTCGAACATGCGTGAAATGTGTCCGCAGACAATTCTGTCATCGTGTTCGCAGAGAACTCTGCGGGTCTTTTGTACGATTTATGAGCTGTGTAATGGCGGCTTCATCATTCTCAAATTAATGCGAAGAAATAAAAACGTGTTATTCCTGTGCACAGGAGAAGAAACACGGCGAAAATAACCCATCCGCTAGACGCTTCTACTCATAGGTGGAATCCCATGGAGCAAAAACAAACTTGGGGTGCCTACATGTCTCTTTGTCTCAGTGTGAATGCATATGCCTTGTTGCACTCATTGGGCAAGCGCGTGACGCGCTGGCCCACTCAGTGCCTGACTTGTGTTTGGTAGAATATCGTCTAACCATTAGCATAGCCTCCTCTATACTCACAAAGCCTGGCAGTTCGAAGACGGAGCCATGGAGTGCCCGGTCGCGGATTTGGAGCGCGAGGATCTGGTAGCAGAGAGCATTTCTCAGGTACATCACTAAGATTAAAGAGCGCACAAAACGTCGGAGGAAGAGAAAAGGACAGTAGAACGAAAGAGCGCTGTTTAATGTTTAAATGTTTAGTAAATCGCTAGTATATTATTAGTAATTTAGTAATGTTTCGTAAATTACTACTATTTTTAGTAATTAAAAATGTTTAGTAAATTACCATTTTACTACGACTTTCTGGTATTCAGCGCACAGCTTCTGCAGCGGCGAGGACCCGAAATATGGTTCGCAAGCCAGACGAGAAAGGAAGTGGTAGCGCGAAGAACGCGAGGAGCACGAGCGGATATTCCATCGCTTGGGACAAGTGTGTTTCGGCCTCTCGCCGCAACGGGGCGCCCGTTACATGCCTCTCCTCTCCTCCGTTGTCTGCCGCACTACCGTTTTACTTTCGGCGGCCGCGTTTCGTGGCGATCTCCCAGGCTTTGTCAGTATAGAAAAGGCTATGCCATTAGCCAAGGCTACGCGCTCGAGCAGAGTTGCACCAAATGGCATGCACTTCGAAAAAAAAAATTAAAAAAAATTGGGCGGATAAAATTGTTGAGATTTTACCACTGTAGCAAAAGCGCGTGTTTGTATGAAGGCGTTCTACAAAAACTTGAAAGATTCTTTGAGATGAACAGCCGAGAGCAGGTACAGCGAATCCATATGTGTGTGGTAAGATAGGCGAGTAGTTGCCTCAGCGAGACGTTTGGTTTGGATTTGTTTGTATGTGCATAGAAATAACACAAAAGTTACCTCGCTCCTCTTCTTGTTTTTTTTTCTTCTTAGAAACTACATTTACGAAAGTTTAGTATGTAAAATGCACCACATGAAGACACATTCGTAAAAAGTTTAGCTCCACCTTAATAATTTGATCATTTATACTTTTTTTTTAATCTATGACGGACAAAATATGAGACTACACTCAAAATAAAATTTGTGTGCTCGCTTTGTCGCAGAACACGCTATATATCCATTTCGTTCAGCTCTAAGCAATGCCAGACAGTGATCCCAGCGGATGAACGAAGCTCGCGCGAGCTTTGGATTCAAGTCCTGGGAAATGTGATGTTGCACAACGAGCAAGTAAAACGTCATGCTCACTGACCCTGCACACATCGTCCTTCTCTGGTCTAATCGTATTCCGAGCTTCGACATTGGCTGAGGTCTTCCTATGGCTTTCAGTGATTGGCTGTCTCCGTGTCTTGCAAGAGAGTGAACGGACACACGTTTTTTAGGGTGTAGAGCTATTAAAAGGCCGTGCTTAATGTATCTTCTTATTTTTTTTAACGAGATTGTGCAGTTTTTTTGTATACACAATACAACACTGCTTGATACTAAGACCATTTCTTTTATAAACGTGACAGATATTCCGTTTCGGTTTACTTAATCACCGAAAACCCTTGTGTTTTCGTGACGCTGAAGTAAGTCGAGGTTTGTTTTCGTAAAGCCTAACTGCAGTGACAATCCTCAAAGGTTGCGCTCTTTAATTATTTCGATTTAGATAGTTGTTTGCTAGCCTATTAAATGTCATTCATGACACGCCTTAAACGTCTTGCCGCATTTTATTAAAAAAATGTTGGTTCTTTTTTTACAGAGCTTTCATGTTTTAGTAATAAATCTGCTGTACGTCACCAAGAACTTTGACCATAAACAGGGGGGGGGGGAGGGAGGTTTTTAGAGTGTGTTAAAAATGTCACCAGCATTGCCACATTGTGACTGACATGCACAGTGACCGAGCGCAGCTTGCTTTTGAGGGGCAAAAAGTTACGCGAGCCTTCGTTAGTTTGTTACGTAAATTTGGTATGATGAAGTAGTAAGAGGCGTCGGTTAATACAAGTTGCGCGTTTGCAGCTAAATCCAGCGGCGTGCGCCGGCGGACACGACAAAACGTCAAGTTCTGAACTGGTTGTGAACCGGTTCTTGTTCGGTGGAACCGGTAACGAACCGATATTTACCGTGTTTGATTGAACCGGAACTGAACCGGATTTCAAAGCTGCCAAACCCGAACGGCAACCGATATAAAATAACGACCCCACGCCAGCCTAAAACAACGTCGCACAGAAAAGATGTCGACGAGTTTACGATGGTGTGCGCTGAACCAATACAACCTAGAGGACATGCGGCCCCAAAACTGATCATTTGTGGATTCATGCAGCGCCACCTGGCTTCCGTAAGCATCATCACGGCGCTCATCGCCTTCGTGCGTTTACTATCCCCGATTAAACAAATCACTCACATTGAATGGGCCGCGATTCAGCGTTTTTTGCTGCATACGCTCGAACGCTGAAGGTGGTACTGGCCACACGACCTTTACTGGAATAGACCATTTGCTGTATTACCCGAGCATCAAGGAGAATGCAGGGATTGGTGTTCCACGCGCCGCACGCGCGCGCCTTCCTGTATAAAAGAATCGAAGTAAATAACCAAAATAAAGCGTTGACGAACGCGCGTGCAAGATGCCTTTTGTTTTAGGTATTTTCTTTAGAAAATATACTACTGCTGAAGCCAGCACGTGCGACGCGTGGAACACCAATCCCGCATTCTCCTTGATGCTTGGGTAATAAAGCAAATGGTCTATTCGCGCCGAGATGTTTCGGGTGGCGCTCTCTTGCGGTTTTTGTTCGTGACATCACGACACGGATTGCCTCGCCGTGACGTCATGAGTCGCAATCCTGGCTACTTATCATCATTTGCAAATTACAAGTTCAATGATGTGTATGAAATCACGGTGCAAGCTTGGAGTCATCGCATTCTGAAACAACAATGTCAAAGTTGGCAGTCTGATACTGCTCTTATTTCCTTCGATTGAAGCGAAACTAATTCAAATAGAGACGTCACAGTGACCATTTCGCCAATCGTAAATGCCGACCAAAGCGACGCTTTTGGTAGGGCAAGGTAATAGAACCTATTCCCCAGAAGCTGCATTTTAGTGCGATGTTCACGGCGCACGCCCAGAACTATCTCACACAATTAGGGCTGCCAAGACCGGAGGTCTTGATGGTGTCGAAGCACCATGGAAGTTACAGTCAGTGCGCAGACGAGCTGGTCAACATTTTGCACATAATGATTTTAGCCCGAGACGAGGGGTAGAAGGATGAAATTTGTTTGACAGTGGAAGAGAAAGTGAACAGGGACAAACAACTCCCGTCCCTGTTACTTTCTCTTCCACCGTAAAAAAAAATATATATTTTCTCTCTCTACCCCAGTCTCGGGTTAAAATCACCATGGTACTCCGTGGAAGTTCGCCGTCAGCTCGCACCCTGCAGCTGCGGGTTCGGCTATGGCTTATAAAGTCACTGGATCCTGAGAACGTAGCGCCATTGCCTTCTATTCCTGATAGCTGGCTATAAACAAATACTAACGTAGAGAAAACCCAAACCTCGCAAAGCGATTCGTTGGCCGACTTTTCTTGCCAAGGCAATCACTATTTCAGACCTTTCAAACCTTGGAAGCATATTCTTGAACCAGCCGCACCAAGATGCCTATGAATCGTCACCGTACTGACAGCGTGCCTTTCCAATATAACCGTCTCTAGCACTGTGTTTGAAATTAACTTCTCCAACGTGCTTAGGTTCATAGATTTTATATGATTGTATTGTTCTTTCCGCGAATTTCAAGACAGCAAAATAATTTTTTATGCCGCCAAGCACCGACGCCGCCTGTGGTGACGGTGTAAAGACATGAGCTTCTTTCGCCGGTGTGTGGATAACAAGATCCCAGTATACAAGAAACGTCTCCGTAAAGCGATCTGGCACCGCAAATTTAGATCGACTCACCAGGAATGGAGGTGTTGAGGAGAAACTGTTCATTCCATAGAACAAAACTGCGACCATACGTGGGAGATTGGCGCTATTTTCCCGGAATACAGTTACTTCAAGTTACGGCAAGCAGTGAATACCACTCATATAAACAGTCAAAGTCAGCCAGAGGCAAAGAGCTCCGACTTTTGAAACGTCGACTCACCTTCAGGCGTGAGTCGTCCACTCCATACCTCGACCACCACCGTCGTCTCTTTGACGGATCCTTCTATCTCCCCAAGTCACCGCTGAAAATAACGGACGATAATGAAGATGTACTTAATAACCGACGGCTTTCCGGGGTGTTAAGGGCTTTGTTTGTTATTTCTTTTCTTTCCTTTTGCCTCGGGTGCACTCTTGCATCTCCGATGATAAGCTGGACGTGCGTAAACGTCATAGAAACGTCGTCCAAAGATCTCGACTTTCGCCCCTCCCCCCTTTCACACACACGCGCGCTCCCTTTGCGCACTGTTGTTCGAAGATGGCTTCTGTCCAAATCAGTCCGTGTATCGTTGTGAACATACAACATTCTGTAACCAGCCAATGAAAACAAAAACAAACCGACGCCAAAAGCTGTTTAATAACGGCACGCTTTTTGTTGTTGTTGTTTTTGCTCCTTTTCCACGTGTCGCCATTCTTCGTAGTTTATTTTCATGGTCGGTTTGGGGGTTTTAGATAAGAGTGCTTTCACTTGGAGTTGCATCTTGCACCTTGACTGGGCAGCCATCAACTCGTGCAACAAAATAAATCACAAAATGGTATTGAGCTATAATTGTAGTATTGACCTCAAACGACACGACTGACAAGGCTTTGTGTGCTGGCGCGTTGTCCCGATGAAGTATCCGTGAATTATACCTCCACATTTCAAACTGTACCTCCCCATTTCAGCTCCACATAGTATCACCGTGTTGAAGCATTCGCCATACTCACCTGACCTGGCCTCATCTGACTTTTACCTATTCCCCAAGATCAAGTCTGGGTTCAAAGGAACGGGGTTCGACTCTGTTGATACTGTGAAGGCTAAAGCGACGGAGCTCATGAATGGTTTATCCCTTGATGACCTACAGCACTGCTTTCAGCAATGAAAGATTCGCAAGGAGCGGTGTAGGGACAGAGAAGGGGAGTGCAGAGGAGACAACATCACAATCGCGTATTTTGTTTTATATTTTTCTTTTTAAGATGAGCTTTGTTATTTAATAGCCACATTACAAGATGGAAATGAGCCGGCAGCTTCTTCTCCAGACAATACCCCTTAGTAGACGAGATCTGCTCCTCTTCCCCCACCCCATCGTCATCACTGTCGTGAAGCCAAGCAGCGCCACCAAATTTGCGTCAGCATTGCCGCGGGCGCGTATTGCAGGTTTTCATACCGAGCGCGAAGCTAGCACGTGGCAACACCAAGACGGCCGCGTCTGCCGCTTTACTATGCGGACCGCAAGTTCGTCTGCTTTTTTGCAGGGGTTCTGGTGACGTCAGAAAGGCGAGCTCTGATTGGTTCTGAACGAAGGATAGGTGGTAGACATCAAGGCAGCTTGCTTTAGGGTCTACCCACTATCCTTCAATAGGAGCCAATCAGAGCTCGGCGTCTTGCTGACGTCACCGCAACCCATGCCAAAGAAGCAGACGACTTGCTCTCCGCATACGCTCCCTGCGCCGAAGCTTTGAACAAACCGTGGCGCTCTCATTTTGGGAAGTACAAGCTCACCTGAATGGGCCTCGCACTCCTCATGGCACCTTCGCTGAGCTTTCATCTTTCTGTGTAGTACTGAAAAACGGAAAACAAAGAAAGACACCTTTGGTCGTCCGAAATCGGCTAGATTCAACGCCGCAAGACAATCGAAAGTTCCATATTCATGACACCAGCGTTAGGGTACGCGTCTCGTATATCTGGGTTGTAACGTTGGCCTGGCGTCCCGCGCTTTCTTTTTTTTTAACTTTGGAACGCGTGAAACGGCGTTTCTTGGTTCAAGCTTTTAATGTCTTAGCTTTGACCTGTGCTTCGACGGCGTTCGAATTTTTGTTGTTTCTTTGTATGTTCCTCGTGATCTCGTTTTCCGCCCCAGAGCAGGGACGCTTCTGTATGTGCGGCACTTTGAGACGCTCAAGTATGTACTACCGTAGCCTCCCATATACTAACAAAAGTCTGGCAGATCGCCACGAGACGCGGCCGCCGAAATGGAAAAGGTGCAGCGGCAGACAACGGATGAGAGGAGAGCCCCGTGACTGGCGCCCCGCTGCGGCGAGTCGCCGAAACGCAGCATCTCGCCGCTGACGCGACGACCCGAAAGTGTGTTTTGGTTTTCGCCGCTGCAAAAACTGTGCGCTGACGTCCAGGTTTTTAGAGAAATAGCTTTTTGATGCTCTGTATTACCAGATCCTGACGCTACAAATCTGCGACCGGGCACCCTGGCTCCGTCGTCGAGCTACAAGGCTTTCTGAGTATAGAGGAGGCTATGCTACTACCCAAAGCAAGTTCTACCCCCCCCCCCCCTCCGTACCACCACCACCACGGCAACGCAGGAGGCATGTAGACTCCGACAGACCCGATCTCTCGAGTTTTCAACAGCGCCCCTGGCGAGAAACATCGCATATTTTTAGGTCGCGTTTTCACTGTGCATAGCGTTACGTACTTTCAAACGCTCTGTTTGTGCGCGTGAACCATTAGCAGAAGCCGAGGGAGGCTGACAGACGCTAATTTACGCCCGTGGAAGGTACTGGGACACGACGCCGCTTCACGTCACCATTAATTGGTCGTGTCCCGCGGAAGCAAGCGGAGCTGCCTCTTTTCTGGTCGCATCTCGCGAACACCACAGCGCCCCCTAACCGAGAGAAACAAGCCTATAAAGTGTTTATCTCGTCGTAAAAAAAAAAAATTAACAGTCCTGCGTTAATCTAGAGTACAGTCACAGCGATAGCTTTGACACGTTAAGACGAAGTCGTTGCGAATCTGAGTCGCGTTCACTCACCCTGGGGTGCGTGAACAAAAGCGTTCGAAACAAAACAAAAACAAAAAAAAAACGTCTGACCATTTTTTTTTTGACGCTTTAGTTTTTTTTTGTGTTCCGGAGTGCGGGAAAACGTGTCTCACGGCACGAGGCCTTGGCATTGACAGTCCTACGACGGCATCTTGTTATCGGCTATTTCTTCGCATTTATCGAGAGAGCGCGTGCAGTGGGCATCGGGTACTGCAAAAACCCTAAGCGTGCATCGGGTTGTTAACGCTGTGAAGTAGCTCTGCGGTAACGCCTCCGCTTCACACGTAGCGGACCCAGGTTCAAATCCCGCGGGCGGCGGACGATCCTTTTTAAGGATTCGGCAACGTCGACGACGGACGGCCAACTACAACATCTACAACGTCAACAACGGACATCATTCCAAGGGGTGGTAAGAGCCCACAACAGCTATCGTTGTAAAAGTGGACCCTCAATTTCCGGCTGATGACGTCGCAGAAGTGTCACGTTGTCACCGGCCGTCATCCTGGCGGTGTCACAGGGGTGGGTGTGGAAGACACCTGCAGCGCTGTAGGTCGTTCTTTGGCATGACAGTCCAGGGAAGATTGGACAGCCAGGAGAACGCTGCGAGGACAGTGTCCCTCGCGTTCTCCCTCGAGTTTTTTTTCTTTCTAGAACCTCTACTCCGAACCGCCAGGATCGGCGCAGCACATACAACAGCATGACAGCCCTGCTTTTGTGCCGTCATTTGTCGCCACTTCAGGACACCTTTCGATGCATGGGCGGAATAGGACGCTGAACACACAAGTCGTAGACGGGTTCCAGGCACCGTATACCGTTGCGGCGTCTCTCGTCCAACTTCCGAGCGTGTTCGTCGCTTGGCTCGAGTTGGGGATCCACTGACGATGACGTCACGCGCAGGCCTTGTCTTCTAGGTGCTAGAGGTCCAGCGCGAGTTTTCTTCCTTCAACGCTACACGGGGGACTCGTGAGCACGCCCAGCCGAAGCGCGACGAAAAGCTACGAGCACGTACTAGAGGCGCATGTATCTGACTACAGCCTAAAAAACCCGAGGCCTGGTTTCAAGTTTGTGGTTTTAAAACCAGTTTTGTCTTTTCGTAATTTATTTTTGTCTGTGTGATTGACGATTACTGTATTACGTAGAATATCTGTTTATACTCCGTTCACCCTTAAGGATAGAGTAGAAGCTCTGCCTTCAGCGCCAGCTTCTATTCTCCCTTCTACTCCCCCTTCTACTTCTACCCCTGCTAACACAAGTGTGAATGCGCAGGCACACGCAGCCAAAGCGCTGCGGAAGCCAGCGAGCTCGCCCTGAAGGCGGAGCTTCTAGTCCCAGCTGGTGGTTTGGGGGCGGACGTCCTCGTTGCAAACTGATACCTTCGTCGATTTTTTCTCCCGCTTTTGCTTGACATGGAGCTTAAATAAAGTCAGACATGGCAACGTTATAGAGACGTCAGCCCGCGGGTCAAGCTGCAGCTTATACCTATAGACACAAGCTGCGCTATGCCGGTGCAGCGCTTTCGCTGGCAGCACGACGGCATGCGTTTGCAAAAGCGGGTGTAAAGATAAGTCCCGAAGCTGCTGCCAGAACACTGTCCAACCGTGCAAATTGTAATTGTGTTGTTGTATGTTTATGCAGCCGGAAGCTTGTCAGCACTAATGGGCGTCTGGTGTTTCAGCTGTAGATGTGAAATTTGAGCCAGTGCAGCAGAACCGCTATACCGCTATAGCCTGGGATCTTTAAGTTTGCACCACGCAGTATAGTGATACACGACCGCACGCCAGTACGATGCTCATCCAGATCCAGGCGGGCAGGGGTAGGGATAGAACCAAGGGTTCCTGGGTTCTGCAGCGCGAGCTTTCGCTCCAGCTGCTACGAGCTGGTGTGCGCTAGCCCACTCGGGCACCAATCCCCCCCCCCCGGACCATCCATGCCCAACCAGTACAGCCTTTTTGCATAGAACAAGCATTCACCTGGACCTCTGTTGGAACGTTCGTACTCCAGACGTATCTTCTTGAAGTCAGCAACTTTCTTTCTGATCCCCGAGAACACGAACGCCCTAATATCAAGCCTCCTCCGGTAAAGACACCATTTCTTTATCTGTTGCCGAAACCCTATGAGTAGAATTGCCACTCCAGGAGGCTTGGAAAAGTGTAAAGGACGGCATGACGAACTTTTCTGAATATAGCACACTTTCAGCGCCCATTCCAGAAGATTCGAAATCTAACAAACAGGAACTCCGATGAACCCCGAAGTTTCTGCGAAACATAAACTCCGAAATTTTTCTTCTTATTTTCGCAAGAAATTCTATCTATAAGCCAACTCAACCGTCTGACGTCACTCAACAGCGGTGGCGCTGTTGTCCGCACCGCGCATGCGCAGTTGCTTCTCTCCAAGCGATTCTGGTTTCTGCGCATGATCAGTGTCCACACCTGGTATGGGCAAAGGCGGGATTGTTTGTAAGACAGCGCGCTGGTGGTGGTCGGGACACTGTACGCACCCCAAGAACTCTTTATCGGTCAGACCCCGCACAGGGGTCAGTTCTGATAAATGCACGTGTACGACGCAGCCAATTCTAAGGGGCTGTTAAGCGGGAGGCGAAAGAATTTCGTCTCGAGCCTTATCGTAGAAATAGAGTTGGCGTAGAACATTTTTTTCCTTCGTTTATTTCAGCTGTTGGGTCAACGGCGGACAACAGCTTTGCGAGGAATCGTGATTACGCGGTCCCGGCTCGTTGTCCCCTTCATTTCGGGGCGTCAGATAAGAGCACGTTTCTACGCCCTTCTTTTTGTTTGCGCTCCCGTACGCGCGTGTCAGCAATAATAATCTTGGTTCGGATCAACGATTACGGTGACCAACACGTACTAGATATACTCCAACACGCGGCGCTGACGTCAAGCCGCTACTACGGTGGCGCTGTTGTCGGTACGGCGCGAGAGCAGACACGTCGCTCCACCCGAATCTTGTTTGTGCGCACGCGCAATGCCCACATCTCAGAGCGGACAAACGCTCACTCGTTTGTAAACAGCGTGTATGGTCTATACCAGTGGTCTCCAATTCATTTGAGTGTGGGGGCCAGATGGCCCACGCCGGAGAGGTGGAGTGCTAACGTAAGACGCTGGGGATCACAAGATTTTAAAAGAGACCTCGTGCTCAATGCTTTTTTGTAAACTTACTGTTTTGCCAGTGACATCTTTAAATTTGATTTGCGACTACTTTGGGCCCTGACCTCATGTGATAACAAGAATTAAAATGGCACCGCCGCGCCGAGGGAAGGCATTTTTAAAAGAACAAGAGAGCAAGTGAACTGTCGTTCCCATTGCCCAATTCACTGAGGAATTAACCAAGCTCGACATGTCTCTAAAAAACAATATCTTAGCTTGGCAGTTCTTGCTTTCATGGCGATTTTTATTACAACACTCTGAAACAAATACTTGTCTCTTAATGGTTATATTTTTTTAAGGCGAGAATCCTGAGCTCGTAGCTTTGTCTTTGGAAGTTGCTCCTGCTGATCGAGAGTTCGCGCAGCCGAGATGCATCCATCAAGGAATAACTCGGGCTTCCAGCCTAGCAGCTGAATTGTTTTACATTTAAAAAAAAAGCTGGGAAGCAAAAAATAAAGCGAATAAAAGGGCAAATGAACACAAAGAAGCATAAACTATGTGAATACGTTAGATGATCAGAGCTACTTTTCGAGTGAAAGTGACTCGACGAGATGAGATCACCATGACGCACGCCATTTCTAGCGCTCGAGACATGGGAACCGGGATTCGTAGCCGGTTTCCTGCGGGCCGTGTCCCAGCGAGTCGCGGGCCGCATGCAGGCCCGCGGCCGAGCGTTTGAGACTCCAGGTGTACACCAACACCTCCTAGATAAAAAAACCTAAAGCCCGGTTCACACAGTTGCGTTTGACTGCAGCTTGACTGCGTTGCGAGTAGCGAGACACCAGGACATCCCTGCTTCTTATATCGAGTGCCAAGAAGATTCCTTGAATTGGATTCCACGCTTCGTACTGAAGCACAGATGTGCCGGTGACTCGCTTTCGGTTCTCGCCGCAACGTAGTCAAACGCACTCAAACACAAGTGTCTGAACCGGCCTTTAGAGCTGTATTTGCCTGCGTCACTCAAAAGAGGCAACCGCAGGGCGCAGATGAGTGCTGCGTCAGTGTTCGGCCGGAACTCGTGTCCAATCAGCGAGAACGCGAGTCCCAGGCGAACGCCGACGCCGCAGTCCTGTCCAATCTGCGCCCTACGGTCGTCTTTTTGAGTCACGCCGAAAAATGCGGCACTTAGGCCTTTTATTTTTACAGCGGAGCGGCTAAGGACTAGTTTCCCCAGGATCGCGTCCCCCGCAAAGAAATGAAGACACCGAACTCTGGACTCCTACCGCCATCTATGAGCGACGGCGGCAAGCCAAGTGTCTGGTTGCTGCCGTCGCTCATAGATGGCGGCAACCTTTCCACTCTGGCTTGCCGACTTGCGGCCGGCCATTACTTTCCATTATACAGCTCCGCTGGTCTTCCTTCTTCACCAAAGTAAAAAAGCTGAAAGTTTATTTTTTATTTTTTTTAGTCTAGAACGTGTTGTATATAGACATCTGCATCGCTTATCACTCGGGCGAGAAATGCCAAGTCCCTGAGCTGTGGACGCATGCGCAGCGTCTGATTTACCGCAGAGCAGAGCAACAGCGCATGCTCAGAAGGCGTTCCACAGTCCAGCAGACGATCGAAGATGGCAGCGCGCAGAAGGTGATTTCTGCAAAGGTCTATACCCCGTTTCACTTAAAGGGATACTGAACCGAAATTTGGACTTCCCAAAATAAAGCCGCAAAGCGTTGAACGGGACGCTACGAGCTCCAAAACATCACTCATACATCGACATCTCAAATGGATGGCCGTACTTTTGGAAAAGAAGGGCGCGATCAAGCCAGGGCTATGACGTCATTCTCCTCCTGCAAAATTTGAGAATGAGGGGAAGCGGCCTCGCTTCTCTCCTCCTCGCTTCTGTTCACCAACTCGACGGGACGAAGTGAGGAGGAGAGGAAAGAGAATCGTGACGTGCCTTGTCTCGTCGGCCTCGTCGGCTGTGTTCGATCGCGCACTCCATTCCTTCCAAAAATACGGTGATCCGTTAGAGATATCGCTCTATGAGTGGTGTTTTCGGGTTTTGCAGCGTCCCGCCTATCCGTACAGCCTTGCTTTCTGAGCTCGAAATTTCAATTGAGTATCCCTTTAAAGTCCGACCGCAGCCAACAGTATACAATCTAATGAAGCCACTCAAACGTCGCCAAAAAGTGCATCGTCACGACGTTTGCTGTCATCACCTAAGCCAATCACTCACAGTGAATGCGGCGTGATCGAGTCTTTTTTTCTCTGTGCGTGACTGGCTTCACCGGTAATAGAAAATGCACAAAGACGATGAGCAGCGTGAGGACCGCAGTCAACACCTTCTTTAAATTGGAGCCTGCGCGTCCGCTCCGTGACGTCACCGTAGCTGGGCCAGCGTGCGGAAAAGCGACAGTCGACTGGGCCGCTGGGCTTCGCTGTGCCGACAAGCTGGCGGGGCTGGCTCTAGCTTCGATTGGAAACATTATACGAATGTGACCTACCCGTTCGTGACGACGACGTAATTAATCAAACTACAGCTTTTATGATTTCAAGTCAATAAAACAACTCTGACATCTAGGACTCGTCTAGTACGTTACGACGACTGAGAACACTCTTGGTAAATATTAGCGACTGCACCCTTTTCATGATTATTAGGGCGGAAGCGCTTACTTGTCCCATTGCGTGAAAAAGCGGCGCCCTTGTGCCCGAAAGATGTCATCAAGCACCCGCCGCTCAATCGTATGCTTCCTTGGCGTCGTCCTAGACGTCGTCCTCTAGGCGTCGTCCTTGAGATCGTTCTAGACGCTGTCCTTTTGGCGTCGTTCTAGACGTCGTCCTTGAGGTCGTCCTAGAAGTCATCCTCTAGGCGTCGTTCTTGACGTCGTCCGAGAGTCGTCCTAGGCGTTGTCCTCTGCAGGCGTCGTACTATGGGGCATCCGAGGAGTCGTCCTCGGCGTCGTCCTAGACGCCTTCATGACGTCATCCCGATGTACCAGACGCCGTCCTCGGCGTCGTCCTAGAGGTCGTCTGAGGCGCTGTACTAGCGTCAATGTCTGGACGTCGTCCTAAACTTTCATACCTGTAAAAACATTACTCGAAAACATTTCTCCCGCGGGACTATAATGCTTTCGCCTTCCTACACGTAAGCAGTCTATAATCCTCCTGTAATTTTAGGGGCGAAGCTCCTTAGGTGTCTAGCCTTCTCCGTCCGGCGTCCGTGCTCACATCGATTGCCATCCCATCTGTCTTTAAAAAAAGAAAAAAAATGTTTGCGCAGTCGACAGGGTTCGAACCTGTGCGGGGAGACCCCAATGGATTTCTAGTCCATCGCCTTAACCACTCGGCCACGACTGCGGGACGAGTAGGGGGCTCTGAGATGTGGTAGTAACCCAAGAGCTGGGGATGTCATGGATGAAACGTTGCATGTAGCCGCTCAACGTCTATACAGGAGAGGGCGCTGCGGTCAAATGCGTATCATGCATTGGCTCAACGTTTATAGACGAGAGGGCGCTGCGGTCAAATGCTCAAATGCGTATATAACCACGTTCCATACCACACATTCTCTTTCTAACATGGACCGTTGACTTAAGCGGTGGAGATGCGTTCCCACGGCTTCTAGCGGATCCAAGCTGATCCGCTAGAAGAACCACTGGCTCTGCATTTCACCGACCATAAAGCAGTAATAATGAAGTCGAAACGCAACCCGGAACTCAGCACTACCTATGAGCAATGAAAAAAATATCAGCACCATCGGCACTATTTATGAACAATAAAATCAGTATCATCAGCACCACCAGAGCTTCACCCCAATCAACATCATTCACCACGTGGAGATGCAGTCATTTTTTTAACTTGATCTCCTTCATGAAACCAGATCGCTGCCCTGCAATGAGAAATATTTTAATTTTAAACATATTTTTGACGCCCACACAATTGGAAAATATCTGAAATAGTATTTTATGCCTAATGCCTTCAAGGTGTTTCCCTGAAAGATAAAATTGAAGTAACAGCACGCTCTCGACCTCCCACCACACGTTGGGCGTGCACTTTTGTGCGTAATAAAATGTACAGAAGTGACTATGCGAAAATAAACGCTGTTTAAAAGATTATGTTTTTTTTTTAAGTGAGATTTAAGAAAAGTGAAACAAGAAATTGCGTTTGCCAAATGTGACTTATCGGCTATATAGTGTAATGATGGCCTTCTGACCTCCACCCGTGACTCAAGAAGCTCAAAATAAATTGTTAATGCGATAGCACACGAAAACACGGGAGAACATGCGATAGCCATAGCACGCGAAAACACATTCTGGTCGCCGACGGACGCAGTGACTAGGCAAGCGTCTTTTCTCCGTTTTCAACAACTTTCTATAGGTTGTTCTATTGCACACCTAATGGCTGTCTTCTTTGTCATCGCTAGCGAGCCGCCTCCCCGTCTGATGAAGTCGCGTTGCACGACACCCTCCTCTTGCCTCCTGACAGAATATCATCTCGCCTCAATCGCAGCCGTTGCATGAAACCTATTTGCAGTGAGACGCTCACCAGGGGCGCGTCTGTTTTCCTCACCATGAGCAATGCACGTGCTACCCATGCGATTGTTTTAACTTTCATTGTGCATAGAGGCTTGGTATTATTGCACGTGCTTGCACCAGCAGAGGAAGTTGAAGTATCCTTACTCTGGGTTCTGACAGAATACCACCAGGTGGCGATACCCAAACTTCTCCTCGCAAATAACCGGCGAAACACTTGCCTTTCACACCTCGTTTTACAGCGATAGCTGTTATGGGCTGCTTCCCATCACTTGAAATGATGTCCGTTGTTGATGTTGTAGTTGTAGTTCTCGTGGTTGTTGATGTTGTAATTTGCGTAGTACGGTGTAGGGTGTTCATGGTCCATGTTGCCAAATCCTTGAAAAGATCGCAAGCCGATCGCGGGAATCGAACCTAGGTCTGCTGAGTGCGAACCTGAGGCGTTACCACAGAGCTACCCCACAGCGTTAACAAACCGTTTAAAGGGGCACGGAAACGAAATGTTGGCACTTTTATTTTTTTGTTTAGATGTGGCCCATGTTGTGCCGACCGCACAAAACCACTGCGCCTAGACTAGCATTTCTGGGCTGCAGGCAGAAAACTCAATAAAACTCATTTTAAAGCGAATGAACAGATTCGAAAATTGAGTCTAGTGGCGGTCCCTGAAGCTCCGTTGGAATGCCGTCACCGCCATGAGTTTCTAAGAAGCAGCGCCAGTTCGCGGCAGTATGGCTCTCTCGTAGAGTTGCTTATACCCCATTCACATGACCGTAAAGGTACCTTTAGCTAAGGGACCTTTATTCGCTGCAACCATCCCATACAAAAATGGTCTATGGTCGTCTATGGAAAATTATATGGCAGGCTATCACCCTTATGGCCCTCTATGGTCGGCTATAGAAATCCATAAATACAGCTACAGCCAGCTATAGAAAAATCTATGGCCCTGTGTCTAAAGACTGGGAACCAATAAATTTTCTTTACCCGCCTATAGAAAATTCTATGGCCCTGAGTCTAAAGACTGAGAACCAATAAAGTTCTTTACCCGCCTATAGAAAATTATATGGCCCCGTGTCTAAAGACTGGGAACCAATAAATGTTCTTTACCCGCCTATAGAAAATTCTATGGCCCAGAGTCTAAAGACTGGGAACCAATAAATTGTCTTTACCCGTCTATAGAAATATTTATGGCCCCGAGTCTAAAGACTAGGAACCAATAAATTTTCTTTACACGCCTATAGAAAATCACTACCGGCACTTACTTTTTAGGAAAAACGCTCCAGGTTAGAAAATTAAAGCAATACTAAATTTCTGTAATACCGGTGACAAAGCATGACCCAAGATATGTTCTCTGCTGTTGCAACGAGTCGTGAAAACCAGTAATATTGTTTGTTTGAAAAATCCATTGAAATACTTGTGCAACAATTAAAATTAATTATTACCCCCAAAAGTGAAAATAGATTACACTGGCACCGAACACTGCAATCAAGCAATAGCTTGATTGCAATCTTCAACACCAGTGTACTGCATTTCATCACTGCATTGTCAACATGATTCATCAAACTTATTAAAAATATAATTATTAAATTTTAGTTAATTAGCCTAATGATCTACATTTGCTTTTTTCAGGGTGTTGAATTAAGAGATGGGGGCTATTCCAAGAGACAATTCAAATAATGTATTAAGTACGAGTAATATTTGCTCCGCCTCTCCGTGTTTATGCGACAAATGACGGCAGTCACCGGCCAAGTCGGATTCAAAAATAAGACTGCCATATATAGAGGTAGTGCGAACTTAGCGTACGTAGAGAGGGGTGGGGGTCCGGTGTCGGCTGCGTTGTTGCATGTTGTGTGGGGGGTTGTTCTGCTTGTGTTCTGTGTATTTTGTGTGTTCAGTGATGTATGTGTATCTACCATGTAGCGTTCAAAAGTCGAGAGAACTTGAAAATAAATTTTTTTTAGAGTGTGCTGGCTAAAGAGAGCCATAGGAAAACCCATACAGCCTTCTTTAGCAGACCATATAAATGGCTAAAGACACCAAAGGAAAAGCCATAGGCAGCTATAGCATGCTGGCTATAGAGAGCCAGCCATTAGAAAAGCTAAAGAGCGCTATGGCTGGACAGTGATAGGGCCATAGACAAAGCTAAAGAGGCCTATAAAGACGACCATAAAAAATGCTAAAGACAGCCATAGAAAATTCTTTAGCTAATTGGGCCAAATAGCTAAAGCCGACCATACAAAGAATTTTCTATAGCCGACCATAGGACATTTTTGTACGGGAATCAATTCACGATCTTCCGCGAGTGGCGTGTGCTCGCGACCCAGTTAGAGCTGGGATGATTCGCCGATATGCAAAGGGACCTAGGTTAAA
>JAZHYW010016816.1:22500-80645 GCA_037355805.1 Ixodes ricinus | reverse complement strand
CTTGAAATATAGAGAAAACATCAAGAAATGAGTTCAATATGATTAACTAAGCCTGTAATGAATAATCGCACGGTCGTATTTTGAGCAGATGGCTATATTTTTGGTTCTAAATGCCGGGATTTGTGAGCGAGCGCTTCAAAATCGGCCATCGAAGAGCGCGATGCATCTCGGGAGATCCGCCAGACGTCTTGACGTCATCATGCCTCGGAGGACCAAGCGTACCGTAGTGACGAGTTTTGCCACTGGAGGCGTCAACGCGTTACAATCTCGGTTTGTCGAAGTACCCAAGGGCTGTAGATATCGCGGAGTCGGCAGGCGCAGGCGCAGAGGCGGCAGAGGTGTCCAGAGCTGCCTCAGCTGCCTTGACTGTGCGATGGCGGGTCAACATGACGAGAGTGGACAGCGGCAGTGGGTACGATGACATTCGCGAAGACGAAGATGTCAACAGTAGTGATGGGACGAATCACCGGAGATTCGGATTCGGACAGATTCGAGAATTTCCGAACTTCCCGCGACGAATATTCGGAGATTCGTCGGGTTCGTCGCTGGTGCAGACGGCAGCGTGAACCTTGTCGTAAACCTCGCGAATGCGGTCAGTTGTGTTCTTTTTTAGGTTATTGCATATAACCATATTTTGTCTTGTTTACTTCAACGTATGGTATGTACTGGCCCAAGGTCAGCTGAGCTGATCGATAACGGTTGGCGTAGGCCTAACCGATGCACGGTCTCGGTTGCTGCGCGGTTTCGCTGTGATCGGTAAAATAAAATGTAGCGAAATGCTGTGTATTATTCCTAATGTGGTGCAGCGCGCAATAAATATATTCAGGGGAAGAAAATGATTAATCTCCTTCTCCAGAGCCTGTAAGACGCGAGAGCGATGAAAAGTGTTGCTAGTCCCAACTTCGACCGCGTACCGGCACCGGCGAAGAAAAACGTCGCACTGTCGTTTCTCCGTTCTCGGCAGCAAGTTTTGTATACGTGAACTTTATTTGATGAAAAAGAAACAACACAGGGGTGTCCAACGCAACTTTATTGTTCAGAAACACACACTAACTAATTCAGATATAATTAACTAGAAAGGTACAAATGCAGTACAGGAGACTGATAGTACGGCGCAAGGAGTTTTAGATTGTTTCCCGTGTTCCGATAACAATACCGCAGTGGACACGTTGCAGATAATCGAATCGAACATACTCATTTTATTGTGGGGTGTGCTACTGGTGTGTGCTACCGTAATGGGGTGTGCTACCGTAATTATGGGCACGAAATGTCCTTCTGCCGAACAGCACGTACGGCATCGATCTTTGCGGGGGGGGGGGGGGGGGATTGCTGCGAACCTCGGGCGAGCACGGTCGACGTCTCCGGTCTCCGGGAACCCCGAAGTACGAGAACGTGCGTCACCTCGCTCCGTCAACCCGCCGCTGCACCGGCTGCGTCCGCCTAATCCCGCCGGGCTGGGGCGGCCACGCCAAGCCTGACGAGATCCACGAGGAACTTATCGCGCTTGTGTTTCGCCGGAAGGGCAGCCGCGGTGGTCACTGCCATGACCCCGCCGACAACGCCGGAGGTTCCTCGTGCCCAGAAAGTCTCTTCAACCCGCCTGCCCCACAGCAAACTGTCGCCGAACCGCCTGGGCGATGAAAACATGCGCTTGTATTTCCACGTGCACCAAGCATGCCTATTTTGAGTCGTAATCCGGAACCGAAACCAATTTTCCCGCGATATCTTGTTATCGTTCTCGTCGTATCCGAAATCTTATAAACAAAGCGGAACATTTCATTCATTACTATGATATCATATTACAACAATATTTTGTGCACTTTCTAGAATGTAGTGAATTTAATATCACGAAAAGTTGAAACACTCATGAACGTTATATCACAAGCATGGCAACGCTCCGAATCTTCCGAACTTTCCGTTCTTCCGAACCTTCAGATTTGGCTCCAAGAATCTCAATTCGGATAAAGATTCGTCCCATCACTAGTCAACAGATCGTTAGTGGCTATGGTGGGCGAAAAGCGATTCGGCTTGGAGCCGTATTTGTATGATCCAGACATGTACACGTTACCCAAGAAAAGTAACTAAATGCCGTTACTCGTTACTCGCTCAAAAAGTAACTAAATACGTTTTCGTTACCGATTCTCAAAAGGAACGCGTGAGTTACCTCAAAAGTAACGAGTTGCTTTCACGTTACTTTGACGACCAAATACACAACTGTTTTTGTTTCATGGTTTATTGTTTCCTTTTTAGTAGTCACGTTGCCCTTAAGCAGCAGCTGCCTGTAGCCGTGTCCTATTCACTAGGCGAATGTCGTATTCACTAGGCGAATTAGACCGACAGCAGTCAAGGTTTTCTACAATCTAGTGTCTTAAACAAGTTTGATCGAATAGGTATCAGTCAAAGTTTAAAAAAAAAAGAGGGAAAGAGAAACACAAACGACTTATCTCTAGTTTCCAAATAACATCACTAACAATTTTTCCTTTTGCCTAGCAATATGATAATAAAAGTAAATACTTAACAATCTCCTTGCACTCGAAAAGTCTCACTATTTGAAATGCCTCATTTCGCCACATAATTTTCTTTATGGAACCTGCATGTTTCCCTGCCTCTTTTAATTTGAACGAGTGTCGTACCGGAGCGCTTTTGTGTATCACTACAGCGTGATGCACGTTAAACACTTCAGACAGGCGGTCGTACTGCAGTGCCTAAATTTATGATGTTAGCGGACAGATCTGACGCCCTTTGGGGTAAACTGACCTTCCCCGTTGTACAAATTAAATTCCGCGCAACAAATTGCTTTTACTTCTCAGGTACTCCTATCTTTTCCAAGCGAATTGCAGCCTGTGCGTCATGGGGAGTACAGTGACATTGTAAGAGCATTATCTTCGAAAAGAAAGGATAACCTCTTGAAGATGGCTAGCATCTGGTTGATATAGTACCTTTTAGTGGACACGCTACAGAAAAAGGGAAAAAAGACGCACTAAAAAGTGGTCGGAAGTAAGAAATGTAACAAGAATTAAGAACATATTGGTATACCTTGGGACTGGGATAGAACAAAGTTACAACAGTAAGAAATACAGAAACGAAGTGAGCGAGACCGCATAAATAACTCGGTTAAAAAAATCATTTGCAGGCTAAAAAAACATTTGTGAGACCTCACAAAAAAAAAAATTAATGAGGGAAAATAAAAACTACGACTTTTTCCAAAATTGAGTGTCCATTTAATGGTCTATTTCAACTTTAAAGGATTAACTGACGGAAAACATGAAAACGAGTGACGTAAATATTCTGAGACACAAAACTAAAAATGGGGATGATAACCCTTATCTTTATTTGTACCTTCGCAGCATCTGCTGGGTGCTTCCCTGAACTGCAAAAACTATGTGCATCGCTATCAAAGATACAGTTCTGATCGGGCAGTGAAGGCCTCTTTATGAAGCAGCAGGTTACCTGTCGTGCCTCTGACAACAGTGTGCGATATTCTTGGAGAGCTGTATGCGTCGTTGTGGTTAGAAGGAGAAATGACTACTGAGATTTAAAATATAATTTTGCAACCGATTATTATCGGCCATAAATTATGTTCAACTGTAGTTTACTTACATCACGCCAAAATATGTTTCTATCAAACACACATAAAATAGTCAAGAATAAATTTGTGTTGTGTACACTTCCAGTAATTACAGCATAGGGTTTTACACAGTTTTCACTCCCTCAGAATATTATCAAGCAGTAGTACTAAAAAACGTTTATTCTTAGGGGGATGGAGGTCGGGGAAGGAGTTCATGGAAGCCAATGACTCGCAGTATGGGGGTGGGGGGATAGATATGTGCATTTCTAAGCCAGCTTCATGAATAAAACCCACAAGCGTAAGTACAGATTTGGCTTATTTATGAGGAAGGCCGGTGTAAAGACCCATTCTGGCATGGAGGTCTTCCGTTCATCATGCACTTCTTCCGTGCTGTCTCAAGGCCATTGCAGCCCCATAATGGGTGATCTTTATTGACCGCATGTGGGGGTCCATGCACTCGCTGGATGTCGGTGGCGTCCACACCTTTTCCCCACGTTGCCCTTCTGTTCGGCGTGTAGGCAGTATTGGTTCTAACACCACGAACCCTCCATTCTGCAGGTTTTTTCCAGTCGACGGGCAAAATCCTGACTGGATATCTTGACCCTTTGAAGATGAGGTCCTTCTTCATATCCGGATTCTCGGACGCTCTGGATTGGAGGCCCCTGTACTTCCAAGAGTCCTCCGTTGCACACAAGGCATGCTCCTTGTGTGGCCTGGTATCGAGAAAGGTTATCGGATTGCCCTGTGAGCACACACTCTGCTCGCAATGTCACGAGGAGTCCCAGAGGCGAGGGAGTACTTGTCCGCTGGATGAAGAATCCTTCGCCGACGATAACATTGCTCACCTCGATATCTCCGGAGGTTACATTCTCAAGCGTACGGTAAGTAAACCTAAAAAGAAAAAAACAAGTTGCAGCAATTATAGATATAGTGCTGGAACTTTACAAGCCCTTCAACACTTGAATATTTTCTCTAGGTTTTTATAGCCAGGATTCCGTGTTTTAGGAGTTCATTTCTCGTGAAATTCAAAGGGCGTTCTTCGAAATATATTTATTGCCGGATATCTCGGAGTCAATCGGAGTTTATTTTTGTTACCTTCCCGATTCTCTGAACTAGAGAGTATATTTTTTATATGTTTCCAAATATTAGAAATTGAAAACAAATATATATATTAACCGGCGAGTATAACTCTGCTCTAGATTCATAAGAGCGCTAGTGTAGCATGCGACAATGGTGCTTTTGCATTAATAGTACTAGTAACTGTCCCACGACAAAACTTTAAAAACTCTCAATAAGATCACTGAACTCCTTGACGTAGTCGTTGGGAAGCTTGTTTTCTTTTCATTCAATTCTACTGCTTCTCCCTGGAGTTGCGCGGGGTGGAGTTGTGAGACAGAAGCCTCAGCTGTCCCTCCTATAAAATATAAAGACTCGTTCAAACAGTTGTGTCGACTGCGTTGCGCTGCGTTGCGTCGTGCAGCACAGCGCCTCTCCATTGGCTCATCGTATGGATCGCCGTTGCAACAGCATGAAGTAAACAGTCTTAACAAGAAGCAAGCGGATGCAATCAGACTCCAACGCAACTGTGTGAACGAGCCTTAAGACTTCATTGCTTTCACAGTTATCAAATCACAACATTGCCTTCCTCTAAGAAGTTCAATATGTAAACCAAAACAGTGATTTGTGTCGTGACCCAGAATAACAATGCCCCTTTGTCCTGAAGGAACCCTGAAGGAATAAGCTGTGAACCTTCTTCGGTCAATACTACAAGATTTTGAAGGAATCTGTAAAGTCCTCTCCTGATTAGCGCTGAACCTGTGCTCTGACCAACCTTACTTGTAGGAAACTGAACTTTTTTTTTTTTGGCCATCGTGACCTTCAAATTTTGAATGTTTTGGATAAATTGGAATTTCAAAAAAATTTTTAACGGCGAGTGTGTTTTTTTTTCTGGACACTATCGTATTTATCCGAAAACACGCAACACTTTTTATAGCCCACTCATATTTAATTTAAAAAAAAACATTGCCTGTTAATTATTTACTTTATTTCCTACGAAATTGTTTATATATATTTTATTTTGCATCAACATCAACAATATCAACATTGGTTCTGGCGTGGATATCGGTCCTTTTTTAGCACACGTGACTCGTCTCGCGGAGGTGGCATAGCCATCTACGTTAAAGAGAGGTGGTCTTGTGCTGAGTTGAAGTTCTCATTCAATCACGCTGAGTACTTATCCATAAAAATGTGCAATAGCCAAATTTCAACATTGGTTCTGGCGTTTTATAGACCTCGATCAAGCAACGTTAAAAGATTTCTAGATGAGCTTGATGCAAACATCGCTAACATCGGCCAGAGTGAGATCATTTGCCTTGTGGGCGATTTCAATATTGACATCCTAAAATCCACGAGATCGAACGTCTGTGACTACCTTACGCTGCTTTCTAACCACGGTATTTCTCCTATTATTAACGTACCCACGAGGGAAGAGTTCACAAGCGGAAAACTTGTTTTTTCTTGCCTCGATCATATTGACATCAGGAGTTCAGGGGCGTCTGTGAAATCCGCAGTCATCACACAAAAGCTAGCAGATCATTATTTTGTGGCATGCCAAATAGACTGTGGTATTGTATCGGAAGAAAACAAGAAGCCTTCAAACCAGATTGCTATTATCGACAGTCACGTCTTTGACAAGTTAATTGCCTCATATGATTGGGAACAGTTAGTAACCATCACGAACTGTCAGACTGCATACACAAAGTTAGTTGATGCATTTGCGCATTTTACGGAGAGGAGTATAAAAGTCATTAAGATAAAAAAACGAAGACCGCAACATCTCTGGCTGACAGCAGATATTATATCGGAAATTAAACTTAAAGATATCTTATGGGCGCGTTATCGCCGATCACCAAATGCTCAAGATATAAAATTACAATACGCAAGCCAGAGAAATCGAGTAACCGCTCTCATACGCTATACAAAACGGAAACACTACCAACGTAAGTTCCTCGACGCACGTTCTAATATTGCAAAAACCTGGTCTCTTGTGAATGAAGTAAAAGGCGGCAATACGCGGAACTCTATTGATGAAGTTATTGAAAAACATTTTAATTCCAATATGCTTTCTGTGGCGGATAATTTCAATAGTTTTTTTGCTTCAGTCTCCGGCATATCTGACGATGTAAATGTTTCGGCAGTAAATCTGGAAAAACCCTGCCCAAATTCTGCCTTTCTCCCAAACATGACTGAACAAGATCTTCATATGTTGTTGTTTAGCTTTCGGCCTCATAAGTCTCCTGGAATCGATAATATTAAACTCAGCGACTTGCTTCGCAATTTTAATGTCTTAAAACGTGTTCTTCTCCACATACTAAACGGAATTATTGACACCGGAGTTTTCCCCAAAAATTTCAAAAGCGCGATTGTCAGACCTCTTTATAAAAATGGTGCACGTGACACTGTAAAAAACTATCGTCCCATATCTATTCTTCCTTGTTTGGCATTGGTTCTCGAAAAACATATTTTTCAAACAATGAGCGCCTTCCTCGACAAATACAATATTCTATCACCTAACCAATACGGCTTTATCGCCGGCCGCAGCACCATCTCAGCACTTGAAGATATGTCTGATACTTTACACACCTCATTCGACAATAATCAGTTTACGTGCGCACTCTTTCTCGATGTGTCAAAAGCGTTTGATTCTATCAATCACCAGATACTGCTGGAGAAACTCTGCAATTACGGATTTCGGGGTCCATTTTTTTCGTTGCTTCAAAACTTTCTGACTGACAGATCGCAACAGGTATTGGTTTGCAACAAAACAAGCGCCAAAGTATGCCTACAGAAGGGAGTACCACAAGGCTCAGTTCTGTCCCCCTTGCTGTTTAATCTTTACGTGAATGATCTTGCCAGATCAACATCAGGATGTACAGTTTATCAATATGCAGATGACACTTTGTTGCTATCTACTCATATCAGCCTGCGTAGTGCAATCAACATGCTACAAACAAATTCTACAAAAGTCATGAACTGGTTTGAAGCAAATCGAATATCTGTGAATGTGCAAAAAACAAAACTTGTCTGTTTCCGTAACCCACTCAAGCGGACATGCATAGACATACCTTTTATATTACATTCATCGTCTTGTGTATCTTGCAGATGTACACCTATACCATACGTAAATACAGTAAAATACTTGGGCATTTATTTCGATAGCGATTTAACATGGAATACACACTTGGATTATTTGGCTAAAAGACTACGAAATGTATCATGTTTATTATATCTCATCAAAACCTTCCTCCCAATCTCCGTCAGAAAAATGGTCGTTAATGCTCTCGCGTATGGAGCCCTGCGATACGGGATTACAGTCTTCGCCAACTGCTCAGCTCTTTGGAGGACAAAAATAGATGTCATTCTTAAGAGCATCGCCAAAAACGTTGCCTATGATCCCAAACTAATACAGGATGGTGACGTATTCGCATCAGTGGGCCTACCGCGTTTTCTGCCTCTTTTTCAACGATGTGTTGTCCTAAAGCATTATTGGAATAGCCCGTTTAAAACACCTCACTTTATTCAGCACTCTATAAGAAATAGTGAACGCTTTATAATTCCTCGAATATACACCAACTACGGAAAGAGTATACGTTCATTTTACATCTTCAACAAATTACCGTTTTTTGACATCTTCAACAAATTACCAGACGTTTTTGATCAACTCGATTCACTACGATCTTTAAAAAAGCACCTGAAAGAAATGTGTTAGAACCCATATATGCATTTGTTTTTTGCGAATAACATTTCGAACTTTTTGGACCTTTCTTCAGTTGGTGCTGAATCCACATAGGCATTTGTTTGTGTTTTTATCGGTGTCTATGCTATAAGTACTGTATATTTGTATATCCGTGTACGTATCTGTAGATCTAAATTTGGGTATATATTTATGCCTCGGTGCATCTTTGTGTGATATATGCCGGTATACACATAGCCGGTTTCTTTTTTTTTTTTTGCAAACATTTTTTTATTTTTTTACTTTTGAGTGTACATTGACTCATCTGTGTGTTTAAATAGTACTTTGTCATGAAGGATGGTATTGTGTAGTTATAGAAGTCATCTCTGTGTTTCATATTTTTGCCATTTGTGAATTATTTCAAACATCTATACTGACTGCCATTTGTGAACTATTTTGAACTTCTATACTGACTGCTATTAGCAATACCAAGAATTCCTGTCTACCACTCACATTGGCTAACATCCCTGCTGGGTCGTGTCACACAAGCCAACCCTGGCTTCGACAGACCCGAGTCTAGTATAATGAAAAAAATCAAATGCTGGAATAAATTTATTATTATTATTATTATTATTATATTATTATTTATTGCTTTCAACAATCAATGTGAACAACTCCCCAAATATTCTCATATTCGTCTCCGGTCTCGAACTTGGATATTAGCGTACTGTGCCATCCTTTCTTCTTTCAGGTTGTAACTCTGTTCAACTTTTCTATTTTGGTTTCTAGGTAGCCTGCGGCAATGCACCCAATGGCTGCGACTTCATAGGTCAAGCTTCCAGACTCGTGGATCACTACAAGCAGTGCGGTTTTCACGTCGTGCCTTGCCCCAGGTGCGCATCACCAGTGCTAAGGACTGAGCTCGTGGGTCACTGTAAAGACGGTTGCAGTTCTGCATCCACTACACCCGTGCCTATTCCGAATTATGTAACCGTGAATCACAATAACTTTGAAATTACAAGCAGTGAACGGAAAAGAGAGATGCTCCAGATATCCCACGATCTCTCTCGTCTTCAAACTAGCCTCAACCAGTGGCTTGAGGAAGTCCGAACATTGGAGAAAAACACGCACAAGGAACTGAAGGACGCAACGCTCAAGATCTCTGACCATCTTTCCGGTCTGCACACCAGTGTGGAACAATGCCGGGGAGATGCGAGGGAAGCAGCCAGAAACACCAAAGAGCAGTTGGTCAGAATCGAAACTCAAGGTTTTGCTGCAGCAAACAAAGAACTAAAAGTTGCCATTGAAGACACAATGGAGACGCATATGCACGAGTTACGTGCACAAAGCAAAGAACTTATGAATGTTACGAAGAGTGTATCCGATTGCGTGCTTGGATTTTGCGGAGCCAAGGAATTTCACTGGTACTTTAAAGGCTGGGAAGATTTCAAAAAGAGTGCATTAGACAGAGGCTTAAAAGAAACTTACAGCCCCTTCCTATATGTATGTGGATATAACGTGTGCCTCTTAATCCAGTTGAAACAAAAAGAGGGGCAGACGGATTTAGGGTTGTTTATGTGTATCCATCCAGGTGTCAACGATTCAAAGCTGGAATGGCCCTTCAGCAAGGCTTTACACGCTCGGTGTCATTCATCCCAAAGACAAAGCGAAAAGAAAGACTTATAAAATCGATGCAAGTAAATATTCGGACGAGCACGTTCTTTCAGATGCCAAAACAAGGCGGTAATCTTGGCTTTGGATGCCCGACTTTCAGTACCGCTAACGAGCTCGAAAGCGAAGGGTTTGTGAATGACGATGCACTTCACTTTTTTCTACGCGTGGAGCCGTAGTGCTCTTTTCCGATAGATTAATAATTTATTATCGAGAGCAGCAAAACATTTTCTACTTCCTGGAAAAGAACCGATTACCTGATCCCATTAAATATAAAACAGATGTAACAACTCTTTCTCCTCGTTCTCAAAAAAAAAAAAAAAAAAGAAAACCGCGTCCTGAGTACGCGACACACCCCTTTCGGTGTATTTACCTGCAAATAAAACGGAATTTCGTTTATGCGCACTGTAACTAACACTGATCATCTCATTGCAGCTATGAGGGTAATATAAAAGATAGGACTTCTCTTTACTGCAGGCCGCCACAGCGAACGCACGCGAAGTGCACGCAGCTGGTAGAGAGAGAGAGCGGAGAGAGTAACGCGCAGCTGTTGGAGAGAGGGAAGGAGGAGTGTTGCGCATGCGTAGTGTGAGTGCGGACTACGACGCCGACGCCGACGCCGCGGGACATAGACCCGAGCAAGAGATGCTCCGCATCTAAAATTGAGCTCTACCTTTTCTACTGCCTGGGAAAAGCCACTTTATCGATTCCATTAAATGTAGAACTGACGTATAGCGACTCTTTCCCTTTATTAAAAAAAAAAAAAGAACCTCGTCCCGAGCATGCGACGCACTGCTTGTGGTGTATTTAGCTACAAATAGCAGGAATTTCGTCCGTGCACACTGTAACTAACACTGATAATCTCATTGCAGCTACGAGTGTAATATAACAGATAGAACTTCTCTTTACGACAGGCCGCCACAGTAAGCTCGCATCCAAACAAAGCTTCGAGGGTGTCTAGTTGTATTTTTTTGTGTGCTTGCTTTCGTATTTTTAGCAAAAATGCGCTCAATTTTTTTATTTCTGTTTAGGTATAAGGTTTTTTAAGTGAGGGCGAGGAATGCCACAACTGCCATACTGCGATGTAACTTTCTCTAAATCTGTATTAAACTTGTCAAAAGCTTGGAAATGAACCAATTGAACGGAATCTGTTACTTTTGCGGGCAACAAGGCTAGCACCCAACATTGCGCTGCCTACGTCTAATAAATTACGAGACTTTTTTTAATGAAAATATGGGTTTTTCATTAAAGGGCACCTTTGCACCTTTGCAAGCGCGTCGGGTCGCGGATATGGCCCTCCAGCCGTCTGCTACGTAGATTCCGATGAAGCGCGTGTATCTCTCCTCTCTCTAGATAACATTGTTTAAGGCAGGGGTCGGCAAACGTTTGCAGTGGCCGGCCGAGTCGACAGGAAACCGGCGGCAAGTCGCAAGAGTCGTAGGGGAAGGGGGAGGAAAACAAGTGAATAAAAGACAAAAAAAGAGCACTGGCACGAATTGACATTAAGGACTGTCCCAAGAATTCCGATGAACCGGCAGAACACGACCCCTTGAACTCTGCCTTCTTGATTGAGCAGTGACCCCTTGGGTAGCTTTATAACCGCGAATAAAATTGTTGAAACTTTCCAATTGCGCACATATGGTGTCGTTGTGCGCTTCTGTCGTGGCACTTTAGTGTCGTGCACTTTCGAGTTATACAGTCATATGAAACATATGGCAACAAGGTTTGCAAGGATCGCGCCCGAATGGTGCCCCATGTGTGCAAACACCTGCAGAGTGCGCTTGAACATGGATTTGGCAAGCTTGTCATTGCACGCACTTGCCCGCACAAGCAGAGGAATGGTGGCCTCCAGATATCCTGCTTGCAATTGTCTATGCTTAAACGTTTTTTTTAACTGTGCAGGTGCATGTCGGCGGCAAGTGAACATTAGTCTGTTATACTCATACTTCTTTTCAGCTTATTATGTTCGGATGCATCTGACGCGACGAGCTACCTTGACCAATGAATCAACGTCAAAAGCATAAGTCAATATGGCTTTTCAGTTTATGATTAGTTCAGCAAAGATAGAACACGCACAAAAATATGATATGGTGCGCTTTTGACGCTCTCCGATTCGTCTCATCAGCTCGTAGCGTCGGCTGCGGCTGGACTTAAGGTTGAACGAAGTATCTTTTACAGCCAACCGTCGGCGCACGCCGCCAATTCCCGGCGAGGCGTAGCTTTACATGTGTACTCACGACTCACGCTACCTCTTGGTGCGTCATGAATCATGACGCACCGAGGGGTAGCGGAGCGGGCCTACGACGTCAGTATTACCGACACAAGTAAATTGGTACAGTAAAGGGCGCGATAATCCACCTCCTTTCGCGATTACTTCAGTTGCTATGATAGGTGGCTACTATATATCCAAAAGAGCTGAGAATTCCGAACCTTACACACACCCACAAAAGAAATAACTCACGAAAAACTTCGCATTAAAACATTCTCGGGACACACGCTACCCCTTAAAGGGGCACTCAAGTGCTTTTTGAGAAGCTTGTTTTTGAAAGCATATTGTTTATTGGGCTTCAGTCCATGAAAATGACCAGTTCTAGACGGCAAGACGCCCAAGTAAACTCGCAGCAATAGAAATGTGCAGGCACTATTTCCTCTTGGAGAGTCCATGCTGTGTCCCTACCACCGCCATAAAATTCAACCAATAAAAATTGTTAATTTTGTGGAGATTCCGAAAGTCCACATCCACATTATATTTTGACAACCACGTCAAATTTTAGGATGTAGGTGACGTAATACGGCTATTATTGTTTGAAAACGACCGAACTATGTTTTCTCCTTGCGCGGTGTTACGCGGGAGTGATGGGGCCGGGGGGCGGTCGCGGCTCCGTCAACTTTGTCGTGGGAAGCGCCTTGCCAGCCGTTCGTCTCGCCGACTCGCCGCGAGGACGATAACGAATCGGTTTTCTTCCCGAGGCTCCCACTTCATCCCGTTCTCAAAGCAAGGTTCGCGAAGACGCGAATGGTTACGTTGCACCCGACAAGAACACGACACAGAGGACCTCCTCCAATTCATCGTTTCTGTGCGAACAACTTCGAGGACTCCGAGGCATTCGCCAGCGGTGACCGTAGTTGTGGACGCCATCAGTCTGCTCTACCGACGCTTTGTTTCCCGTCGCCGACGAGACCGATCGAGGAGCCCTCGAAAAAGTCCTGGTGAGTGTTTAGGTGATTTTTGTGAGTTTCATGAACGTCGCATTGTGCAGCAGTCTGCATGACATACGTGTTCGGAACTGAGGGTGTTTGGTAGAAGTGAGAACCGTGTTTTTCAACCCGCGCAAATAAACTACGCGTCGTAGAAAACTGAATATCGCTGAGCCGCTAGTGGTGGCGACAGAATGCGAAAGTTTTTAAGGCAATGCTGCCCATACCGGAATGGCTTGTGTACACCAAAGCAAGACTAAATTTGTCGAGGAGCCGATGTCCCCCAAGCCTAATAAGGTCACGATCTTTTTTTGCTATCTTTTACCACAGAGTCGGGTAATTTTCAACTTGATCAGCATCCACCAGCTCGCCTGCACACTCACTGTCGTCATGTTCTGCGATGCAGTTTATTCACTTGGACCAAAATGCACGACTCTGTTTTCTCAAGCAGCCAGGCCTCCCGGTTCGAGTTTCGTAACTTGGAACACACTCCGTCGTCTCGCGAGCTTGGAGCGTGTATGCGCAGCCAAAGCACGGTGGAACGAGCAAATCTGGAAACCGGTCATCCAAATGAGAAGCCCTGTGATGTGCCTGTGCTCGTCTTGCCGGTTCCCACGAGTGGCTCGCGCACTGAACGGCCAATTATCCGTAAGCACGATTTTGTGCCAGAAGCTTTCAAGATAGCGAGTTAAAACCCAAATTGATTAGTTCGAGACGCTGCAAGTGCCTGAGAAGAGAAACAGCCACAACTTGTTTTTATTTATCAAAATGACTCTCTTACCTAACGCCGGGTTTTCCAGAAATCTGCAAGGATAAAATGCTCTCTGTTATTGGCAGTTTTTTTTTTCTTTTTTTTGTGGCATTTTAGTATTTAGAACACGGAAAAGTTCTGGTACTATTTTATCTTTATTTTGCAGGCAGCTGTGCACTTGGCGTAATGACTTGAACAATCACTGCTGCCAAACAATGAACCATTGCTCTGCAGGAGCTCTGCATCCTAATACGCAGAAAGAAAATGCTGTATGCAATACATATGTACCATTTTTTTCTGGCATTGCAGAATGGAACACTGAAACATGTAGTCCCATAACCGCTTACAGTTGCTTATTGTGAGGTCGATGATGTTAGCAACTGCCACTTATACCAAAACAGTGCCACGAGCATACCATATAGAGTTAGTCCAGGGAACACCAGGCCTCTTTTGTAAGGATGAAGGCTTGCTTTCTGCATACAAAGCATCTCCTGAAGATCTTGTTTGCAACAGACTACACACAACAGCAAGCACAGTGTCTCGATTTGGTACCTGATGCTTGCAACCACATCCATTGTGCACATGAAAGCGGCTTTAGCAGGCTCGCAGTTGCATGTGCTTACTTGAACGAAGATATATTGCTCGGTTACTGGAAAATACCGAGCATCTGCCGATTCCACAAGTGCCCACTTCTCAATTTTGTAACATTTGGAAAATATGCAAAGGACATATCTTTATATATTGTGAACCTGAGAGCGTCCATCCCCCAGTCTTACATGATAAGCTCCATATTTTGACTGGGTGCTTGCTCATGATCTTTTGTAAACAAGAAACAAAACACAAATCATACAGTTACAAAGCAGATATAAAAGCAGGGTCATTTCTATAGCAGTGTCAGTCTTTGTTTGAATGCAGAATATTCTAAGCATGCAAGAGTTATAAAATTGCAGGGATGCATAGTGCCTTGGATGCTTGCTGTGCTCGCGGCACTGTTAGAAACTAAATGTAGGAAACAGCGCGAAAACAGAGGAGGGCGTAGAAAAAACACACGGGACGAACGCAGCGCTGATCTTGTGTGGTTCTTCTACGTCCTCGTCTGTTTTCGCTGTTTCCTACGATGAATTCCCACCAACTCAGCCAACCCTCCATTCTTCTAAGTGTTAGAAACTATCAATCGCCCAAATTGCATCATTCAGGCATTGTGAAAAACATTGTAGTATAAACGTGCTATTTGCAGGCCCTAGTCTCAGCAGCTGGACTGCTGCATCCTGCAAGGCAGAAAGGATCCCGAGAGACTGCACTGTCGAGATGAATCTCCCTGGTCGTGGAGGAACAGTATCGTTGGATACTTTTGACTCTGCCGTCCCCTACTGCAGCAGCGAGGTGCCATACAACTTCATATTTCCTGCTCCAAGCAGCATGCCAGACTCTGATGCGACATACTCTCCGTCCCATTCTGCCAAAGGTTTCGAGAAGTAAGCTATGCCTACGTGCACCTAGAACTTACAAGTTTGTCTGATTTTTGCACGCCTTGTACATTTTTCACCCTCCTTCCGCATGCGTCCACATGCTTATGCCCCCTTTAATTTTGCCCAGTGACAGTGCTTGCTTCCTTCGTCATCATGCGTTCCTCATGCTTTTTATGCTATCATATGCTTGTGTGCCCCTCCTTGTGTTCCGATGCGCCACAGACGAGTATAGAAATACATGCTCTCCGCATATTTTTAGAGCGCAGCTCTTAGGCGCCCGTTTCCGGCATGAGCGGCGTAACCGTTGGCGTCGCCGTCGCCGTCGGCGTTACCGCGCGGTGCATGATGGGTAAATTTCCCCGCTAAATTTAGCGGAAAATTTTCCCCGCTAAATCTAGCGGTAAAATTTTGCCGCTAAATCTAGCGGACAATTTTTCCTGCTAAATCTAGCGGAAATTTTCCCCGCTAAGTCTAGCGGAAATTTTCCCGCTAAATTTAGCGGTAAACTTTCCCCGCTAAATTTAGCGGAAAATTTTCCCCGCTAAATCTAGCGGAAAATTTTTCCCGCGAAATTTAGCAGAAACTTTTACCCGCTATATCTAGCGGAAACTTTTACCCGCTCAATTTAGCGGAAAATTTTCCCCGCTAAATTTAGCGAAAAGTTTTCTCCGCCTTCCCCTCAAGGTCACGTGACCCCCAGGCCACGTGACCCCCCCCCTGTGCCTTCCCCTCCTCCTCAAGAGCTGCGCTCTAATTTGGCGTTACAGGGAGTTGTAAACGGCTTTCATTTTTTTAGAGCGCAGCTCTTAGGCGCCCGTTTCCGGCTTGAGCGGCGTCGGCGTAACCGCGCGGTGCATTATGGGATGCGTGACGTCACTGAAGACGTCATCAGTGACGCCACTGATAACGTCATCAGTGATGATGACGATGCTGATGCCGATGACGTCATCAGTGACGTCACTGATGACGTCATCACTGATGATGCCGATGACGATGCGGATGCCGATGACGTCATCAGTGACGTCACTAATGATGTCATCACTGATGATGACTATGACGATACAAATGCCAATGACGACGATGATGCGGGTGCCGATGACGTTATCAGTGATGATGACGATGACGATGCGGATGCCGATGACGTCACCGGCGACGTCACTGATGACGTCATCAGTGATGATGACGATGATGATGCAAATGCCGATGACGTCATCAATGACGTCACTGGTGATATCATCAACATCGCCACTGATGATGTCATCAGTGACGTCACTCATGACGTCATCGGCATCCGCATCGGCATCGTCACTGATGACGTCATGAGTGGCGTCACTGATGACGTCATCGACATCCGCATCGTCATCGTCATCATCACTGATGACGTCATCAGTGACGTCACTGATGACGTCAACGGCATCGTCACGTGACCCCCGAGACCACGTGACCCCTCTCCCCCACCGGAGGTCACTTGCCCCCACCCCCAGTACCCTTCCCTCCTCCTCAAGAGCTGCGTTCTAATTCGGCGTTACAGGGAGTTGTAAACGGCTTTCACTTTTTTATGTCCCTCACATGTAATACTGCATTTACTTTTCTTTTCATGTGCTGCCACAAACATCCTGAAGAGGCTACACCTTGGCAAAGCAGCTCTCCTGTTGGTCTTTAATAAATGAGGCTTTCATTGAGGAGGTATACTGGAACTGTATAAATCAAACCTGGGCAACTGTGCATGACAGCACAAACATTTAACACAAGTTCAATACCATTCAGACTTACAAAGGTAAACATATTTTCCAGTCTACACTACGGCTTCCCCTCCCATCCGCAACATTGTCTCTTCTCGATTATTCACTGGTTCACAAAGATACCACCTATTATAATAACATATCAATTATGCCTTGCTAACTCTTTGAGGAAACAAATGAAAATTGTTTTAGCCAAAGCCGAATGATTATGCACAGGTTTGTTCGGACAGTAGAACTTTTGACAAGTACCAAGGAGCATGCTAGAAGTGCATTTACACACGGCATCTGCAAGAGTAACTGTTGCAGATGCCAAGACATGCACACTCAGCATTTGCCTATGTCCCCACCATTCTCCTTTGTGCCTTGGCAAAAAGGTTTGATTTTAACCACTGAAAGGAATGTCAGTTATTCATTTACTGGGTAACTCGTATGTGCATTGAAGGAGCAAGAGCAAGCCTTGTTCCTAAACAGCGTAGTGTACGAGCCTTCCCAGCCAATGTGGCTCTGCGAACAAAGCCCTTGACTAGGATTTACATACAACATAATCTGTCGGCACTCGTGTTTTGGCCAGTCTTTCTCTCGTGTCTGTATCTAGTAGTGATGGACCGAATCTGCCGAACTTCAGATTCAGATATGCCAAACCTTAAAAAAAAGTTTGGCAAAAATTTGTTTAAAATTTGGCAAATGTCTGCGCACGCGCGAGATGCGACGGGGCCATGGATTGCAAATGGACGCCGTGCGGTTACCATCGGGCAGTGTAGTACTACCAGCGGTTACAGCAAGGTGTGGAGTAGACGACATGGTAACTGTGTGTTTGTCAGCCTTTGTGAGTGTGGTTCTCTTCAATATTTTTTTGCCTCAAGAGCAATAACAACAATAATTTGCGATAAGTTGCAAGCCACATAAGAACGTAATTAAAAAAAAAATTGCCAGAGCAGCATTATGCAGCAGACAACGTGGCGCAGTGGAGGACGATCGTTCAGAAGCAGTTACATGCATTGACGGTCTCTCACGCTGTTCAGAAAACGCGCACAAAAATTGTTGCACCGTTCACGTGACCCGCTCCGGCCAACCCAAAACGTTTATCTCCGCTGCGTAAAAAATTGTCTGCTTCAAATGCCATTGCCTTGGAAATTGCCTTCTCAAACTTTTTACACGCATCCATAATTATGAAAACTTTGATAAAGTGTTTAGTGCTTTACGAACCTCACGACAGACTAGTTTCGAAAAGTGTGAACTCTGTGTTTATTTTTTAATCAACTGTGCTGCGTCGATCTTCATGTGTTCTCCCATAAGGCGGGCGCCTCCTGGAACCGCGAGTACCACGTGACTCGCGCCGAGCTGCTCTGTCGGCCATGTTGTCGGTAAAACACGCGGATTCAAAGGATTGCGTTGCTCTGCTCTTAGGAGCTATATAGTGCTGTGATCGCTACTGCGTACCCAACCTCGGTGTCACACCACTTCTGCAAAAAGTCACGGTAAGATTGCCAGTAAACTTGCAAAAATGACACCTATACAATTATCTTGCAGAATATTACCTATTTAGTAATAACTGTGTCAATATACATTAAAAAAAGAAACCTAAACCTTTCTTGCCTGAAATACAAAATATCAACTTTTAGATTTGGCAACAAAATATTGTTGCCGAATTGTTTAAAAAGATCGGCGAAAATTCGGCTTTGTTAAATCCTAAGATTCGGCACCGAATTTTCGATTCGGCAAAAGTTTGGCACATTACTAGTATCTAGTCTCGCTGTTTCAAGATAATCTGCAATTCACAAAATTCATCGAGTCACCCAAAACAAACCATCTTAAATAATGTGCTTCCTCTTGGAGGTCATGGGAAACTCGAACAGCTATGAATGGGTAATATGCCAAATAGCAGTGTCCCTAGTGATTCAGGTGCACTCTGGGAGCAGGAGACTGTCAACAAGTAGTTTCGGTTTCACTGGGTTGTGCATCTGTTGTGCTATTGTCTCCGCACCACCATTGCTCATGTTGTCGTGGATGCTCCACACTTGCGCACGATGCAGTAAGTACCCTTTTCTTCTCGTTGCAACATATCGGTCGCAGCGAATAACGAAACAATTAAGATCTTTTCTGACACGGGGGCGAGCAAAAACGCCATAACGGTGAAGTCAAGTGAACGCAGATCGACGTATGCCGAACGCCGTGCCAGCTCACCGCGTGCATTTGTTTGCAACCTTGAGAACAGCCACTGAGACTAGTACTCTGTTTCTATAACACCCTTGTTTCCGCGGCCAATTTTCACACAGCAACGTAGCAGAGGGCGCAAGTTTGCGCTTGAACGTTCTCGTACAGCGAGCTTCGTCATGTATTGTGTTAGCCCAATTGCAAATAGCGATTGGCGAAGCAAGGGTGTTATAAATGAGCTGCTAGTCTCAGTGGATGTTCTCGAGGTTGCAAACAAATGCACGCAGCGAGCTGGCACGGCATTCGGCGTACGTCGCTCTACGTTCACTTCAGTTCGCCGTTGGAACGTTCTCGCTCAGAACCCGTGCCAGCAAAATGAATTGTTTCATTATTCGCTGTGTCAGATTTGTAGCGACGAGAAGAAAAGGGCACTTAGTGCATCGTTCATAAGTGTGGAGCAATCCACGACGACGTGAGCAATGGCAATGTGGAGACGATAGCAGACGACAGATTCACAATCCGGCGAAACCGAAACTACTTATTGACAGTCTCCTGCTCCCAGAGTGCACCTGAACCGCTAAGGGCGCTGCTATTTTACTTATTGCCCATTGGCTCCAATAGCTCGTAGCATCCGCTGCAGTCAGTTGTAAGGTGAAACGGAGTATGGAAATATTTGCACAGAAGCGCCGCGAAGATGGCAGCCAACAAAACCCCGAATGTTCTTGGTGAAAAGTTATGCAAATCGATTACAACTTTGAATTGGGCAATAGTAAGTTGTCACTTGGCTCTAACGGCTAACAATACATTTGTGTGAAGACCGACCATTGGACGATGCATTGTTTACTTTTGTGGTGAGAAAAACATGGTTCTATACCCAGTATAACAAAAACACTTTTATTCAGTCGCAGCGATCAGGGCACAGGAACCCGGAAAATGTGTCGCTGGCGATCGGTCCCTAATTGTTTTCACCATGCAGGAGGGCAGTGGTCGCCTGTTGCTCTGCCCCAGTCGCAGTCACAACCACAGCATCCACTGCCTATAGGCAGCGTACCAGAAGCACCTGAAACAATATCCACATTGATTGAATGTAAGAAAAAAACACCACTTTAATTAACCACAGTAACTGAAGCAATGACCACACTGATCAGATGTAAGAAGCAATACTCTATACTCTCAAGTGTACACCTCTTGTGTTCGTTTCCCTGGGAAACCAATAATATATTATGCTGCTTTTATGTTCCCTTTCGCTGTGCATGTGATGCATCTGCCAACAAACAACTAGTCGGCACAACAGACTATAAACACTGCGGAGAAGTGAGCTTGTACTGTATGCCAAGCACAGCACAGATGTCGAGACAACCTTGCTCCGGAAGTATGATGCACCATCCACCATGAGCTCTGCAAGAAAGCCGAATCTGGTAAGGACGGCGAGAAGGCAATCCCAGATTCTTTGCGAAAGAAGCTTCTGTAAAGGGAACAATTCAACCAATTTCGTGAAGTGATCAGTCACGACAGGAAGATACTGATTACTGTACGGATTATGAGGAAACGATCCCATTACGTCGCAGGCAACAATCTGCCAAGGAGAGTGGCTTACGATTGGTTGCATAAATCCTGGTAGGTGACCTTCGCGTGGCTTTGACTTCTGACATCCTGGACAAGTGTGGGCATACTTCAGTATATCCTGCCTGATTCCTGATCAAGTCTCGACATGGCGTAACTTATTGCAAGTCATACTGCTGCTGCTGTGACCTGATGAGGCTGAATCATGGAAGTGACTGATGAACGGCGTTCGAAGTTTCACAATCCTGAAAGGCGAGCCATGGGCGTCATCGTCTGCTTGAAAAATGTAGCTGAGAAGAAGTCCATTCTCTCTCAGCAAGTATGAGTCGTACCTACCGTTGCTCTCGGTGCGGCCTACCCTTTGTTCTGCAAGCTTCTCGCACACCCGTAGACGGAGTTTCTCCTCCCACTGTGCCTTGCGAAGTTCTCTGATCACCAACGTCCCCCATTCGTGACTGATGTGTCGGCCACAATGCCAGTTATTCCCACCAATGCATGTTCGTCCTGAGTGGGAAGGACCTGCAAAGGAGCACACGAGAGCGCATCTGCCGCGACAAAACTCCCTTCTTGTATGTAGTGGCTTAGTGGTATGCCTGTAATGTCGGAGCTCATTGTGCGAGACGTCCGACTGGATTCCGCAAATTATTCAGCCAGGAAAACACTTGATTGGTCTGGATCTGAAAGTATGTGCCATTGAAATACATGTTAAATTTTTTAGGGCAAAAATAATGGCGAGACACTTCTTTTCCATTGTGTAATAGTAGTGTTTGGCCGCTGTCGGCATGCGGCTGGTGAAGGCAACTGGCCGAAGAACACCGTTGTGTTCCTGAAGCAGGACTGCACCAAGGCCAGAGTCGCTGGCATCAGTCTGAACAACAAACAGTTTAAAGAGACCCGGAAACTAACGAAGCGAAGTCGGTGATTGCCTTCGAGAGCCGAGGGAAAGCGTCCTGTTGCTTTCGTCTCCAATGCCAATTTTCTCCTTTGCACAAAAGCAAATGCAAAGGGTTAGCTATCTTGGCACAGTGTGGGACGAGTTGGCGATAACATCCAATCGATCCTAGAAAGCATTGCAAGCTCTTGACGTCTTGCGGCTGCGGGCAATCGGTTATCGCGCACATCTTGTCCCGATTGGGGTGAAAAACTCGGGTTAACAACAGCAAAGCCAAGAAGGTTCATTTTCTTTTCAGGGTGAACTGTCAAGTTGGCAGATTGCATTTGCTCGAGGACAATCCTAAGATGTTCGAGGTATTTCTTGAAAGACTGGGGAAAATGACGTCATTCATGTACGCCATCACAAACTTGCTCTTTGTATCACCGAGACCAATGTCCATTCGATGTTGAAAGGTATCGGGCAAATTTGAAAGGCCAAAAGGTAGACTCATAAGCTCGAACACTCCCTTGTGATAGGTGAAAGCGGTTGTCGAAACCTCCTCTGGGTCTATCTCGATTATCCTAGACTGCAGTCAAGCGTTGTGAACACTTTCGTGTTGTCAATCGCGTACATGATCGAGTCGATCAAGGGAAACTGGTATGAATCTCTCACCGTTACAGCGTTGAGGCTGCGACGGGAGAAGCCCAACGACTCTGGGAGTTGCAAACAGCTCCGGTGTCGATCCACTCCTGTAGTGCTGCATTCAGGAGAGCTCGTACATGGACGATGAGGGGCTTTGGGTTGCACCGCAGTTGGTCGAGCGTCGACCAGTCTCGATTCGATGCAGCAGCACATCAGTCTTTCCCGGAACTTCCGTGTAGTACATTGGTGGAAATGGCTGCAAGATGCTCTCTAGCTGTTGCTTTTGTTTCCTGGACGCTGGACGCACCTGCAGGGCGTCTCAGACACCGGCAGGAAAGGCTGCAGCAGGCCTTGTTGTACAGAGAGCCGGGAGAGTTGCGCCGGTAATGCAATCCTCTCGCCTGGTGAAGGGGTCACATCCAGCTGAATGTCCAGCCAGCCAATAGCCGCCAGCAGCAAAGTCGAGCAAAAGTTTTTCGCCTGCAATAAAATCTCCACCAAAAGGTAATTGGCACGTTCAATCCTGGCAGATAAAGAAAATGCTAGCGTGCCTCTTTGTCGAATAGAATGCCGAGCTTTACAGCGCCTGCTGCTGTTATCGCTGAGCCTGGAGCTAACTGCAGAAGTGTATTTTAGGAACAAAGCGGTCCTTTTTTTGTTTTGCACAGCTCAAAAAAGTCTCCAATAAGCAAACTTTCTGCTCCGTTATAAAGAAGGGCGGCAAAGGGAACAGCAAGTAGACAAAGTGTCATGTGAGGCTCGATGCATTGATCTGTAGGTCGTATGCGACACAGACGAGAGAAGTGCTGGCGACTCGCTCATCCCGAGGCTGGATCTCGCTGCCGCCAGCTTGGGCCGGCGGCAGCGAGATCTCCAAGTTCAGCGTCGCGGGCCCTGTTGGTTTCCCTGGTTCCTCTGGCCCCGGCACCGCCAGTGCAGGCATTGGCTGCGAGAATGGTCACGCTGTCCGTAGTTGTAGCAGGAACTGGGCTGCCAACGGTCTTCTGCCGCTCTATTTCCCATGTTACCCCGTTCTCTCCCACACTGGCCGCTGCCTCTCAACTCCACTGGTTCATTCCCTCATTGCCAGCCACCTCTCGGCCCAAGCTGGGGCATTTGTTGGCCGTTCAATGATCTCGAAGACGGTTAGGCAGCCGGCCTTCGCCGTGGGGGTACTGCAGCCGGCCGCTTGAGAAGGTCTGCAGCACCTGCGGCAAAATTTCGCTCTGGTGCGGGCCCCCGGGGAGGAGGGGGGCAATCCCAGCTGCCTGGGGCTTCCCTGGATTAGGAATTTAGACTCTTGATGACCCAGCTTGATGTAAAAACATTGGACCTTCCGACGACATCCGACTGCAGTCAAGGGGGTCCAGGGCGAGGGGCAAGTAGGCGAGGTTGGCACAGACCCTTTCAGGAGGAGGGCCCCTTTCAGCCAGTTCAGCCAGGTTAGAAAAGTGGAGTTGCATTCACAGTTGCGAAATGCTGACATTGACAAGAAATTTTTAAAAGTGATATGACAGGTCCTTGGGCTATATCAGTCGCTTGTTCAGGGTGACTCCGATTACGCCTTAAAAACTGTGTAACCATGAAATTGGTCAAAATTAGTGATCATTAGGGAAGAACACCGTTCCGATGATTTTTCGAGTGCGAGGCCGGGGTGCTTGGGAATATTGCAGATGGTTTGTTACCAACTCTTCGTCCCCCTACAGACCTTGGGAAGCTCCTGGAGAAAGGAGGGCTCTTTGCGTCCTCTCCCCAGCTTCGAGCGTTGATAGGATTATCCTTTAGCGCATGAAAACCGGAGCCGCCTGCTTTTGAGGTCTTGGCCCATCCGGACTTCAATGGCGCCGGTGACCGACGAGATTGAGAGGCGACACCGTGACCAAGGTCGTCTGGCCTTCTCGGTGTGCGTGACGGGAGTGCGTGCGTGAGGGAGGTGAGAGAGGGCGTGCTTGAACGTAACGAACACTGGCCTAGAGTGCTCCCTAACTGGCCTAGAGTGCACTTCATGTGCGCTTCACATATGAGTGATGCCAACTGCCTGTTTGCCCTTTCCCACACCCTTCCGCCGCCATTTTGTTCCTCGTTGTTTCCCGTGCGCCGGAAAGTGGCCTTTGTGTCCATCGGTCCTCCCATCCGAGGGGCGAGAATCGCTAATCCCCCTCCAGTAGGTTCCACAACGCTGCTACGAACTTGTGAGATAAGGTGCTTGTTTCCGGGAGGGTTATAAGCCTCACGGATTATCACCGTGAACCAAAATGGCTGCTGGTTTGGCGGCGAGTGGTATTAGCAAAGGGTGGCACCACCTAACAAAGCGCACATGAAGGCTCCCTAACTGGCCCCTGCCGTTTGAGTCAGCGCTATGGACCATTGGATTCCCTGCCTAGGGATATGGGAAATGTGACAATATAAAAGGAGCAACAGGCGGCTGCTAGTGTCGTCCTGTACGAGTGTTCTCAAGTGTTCTCCGAGCGTTTTCCTGTGCTCCTTCAGTTGATGCCAACCATAACATATGTAAATAAACATGCATATACGAAACAACCTTCCCGCTCCTGGTCCTTCACGATTCGGCGTCCACATGAGGTCTTGCCTGGCTCGGGTCCCCGCCGTACCTGAAGGCGCGGACAACCGCTCGGTCCCAAAACTAAATGGCAGTGGCGGGATCACTACCCCGGATGGAGACTGCTTGTATGGTGAGTGCCCGGCCTTTCCTTTCTCCATCTGCCAGACCCATTAGCTCTCAGTGTGACTTTTCTGTCTCGGGCATTTTGTGGGAAAGAGAGCCAACACAAGCTAAATCACGAGTCTGGAGACATTCCGCTGGCGCCGAGCTGGTAGAGGTCTGTACGGGATTAGGGATCAATTTGGGGCAGACAAAAAAAAAACCGAGCAATATAAAACTCCTTTAGGCCGAAGACGTCAGCGTTGAGGAGTTCACAGAGGCTCTGGTGGAGGTTCGCGAAAGGGAACGGGAGGAACGCGGAAAGCAGGCCACCGGTGGGAGAGCTCTCAAGAGGCGCGCCATGGAATTCGGGAAATGGGAGTGGCAGTGCAAAATGAAGCAGCTCGACTACGAAGTCGGGCAGCTCGATCTCGCGAAGAAGACGCGGGAGTTGGACTCTCTTTGTAGGGTGACAACTGGCGTTGAATGGGTGACAGAGAAGGCGTGTCAGGAAAAGGAGAAAGTGCAAGATGGGGACACAAAGTTGACCGGAAACCAGCGTCTTTCTTCCGACACGACCGTCACCGTTCTTCGCAAGACCGACGCAAACCCCGAGCGACGGGACGGTGAAAATGGCGTGGAGGCAGCGTTCTCGAGGCGTTCTCCAGCGCTCTTCAGTTGAGGTAACCGGTCAATATGTATATAAACAGAGTTATGCAGAGACATTCTTCTTGCTCCCTGGTCCTTCATGATTCCGGCTTCCAGATGAGGTCCTACCCTGGCTCGGTTTTCTGCCGTACCTGAAGTCGCGGACAACCGCTCGGTCCCAACAGCTTCTGCGCCGCAGTCAGCTGCTTCCGCGGTGCCTCTAAAAAGAAGGGGGCGCGCTACCACTCAGCTGGCGTAGCAGAAAATGGACAGAGGTTTTTATGCGTTCAAGCTTTACTAATTTTTACTTTGTCAGGATAGGCTCGCCGGGCAGAGTGGATGAAAATAGAAAATAAAAAAGATGCAGTACGCCGTCTTGGACGATCACGACTTTAACACAGATTTTACCGATAGTACAAATCTTGCCACGCTTTTTCTACGACTGCAACAGACGATGCAATCTTAGCCAGCGATATAGCAACGCAGAAATTGATTTCGTGATCACACAGACGTTGCGAGGTTCAGGAATGCTAACACTAATAACTTTTCTGGTGTAATGAAATCGCGTCAAAATTAGTATCCTTCGTGTACGCCTTTAAATACAGTACTAACCAGAATTCATTGAACTTGATACACGCATAGAACCCGCAAAATAAAAATTCGGGCGATGTTTGAGGACACAAATGTTAGAAAAATATCACTGTAGTCAAGGTAAACAAACACAACTGCACAACCGTTTCTGCTGTCTTGAGAGTGCCGTCACAAAATCGTCGCACGAGTACATGAATACTCCCTCTAGGACGTGCTTGGTTATCATCGCGACACACGAGGAGAATTCAGTCAAGGATAGCGCTATACGCGCGGAACTATGTGCTTCCACCACGGCGACGCGTCGACGATCACCACCGACGCCATGTTTTTCAGCAGATCGCCAGGAACCGCGACCAGCGCAAGCGCAGTATGATCTTTCTCTTGCTTCATTTATCTAACGATAGATGGCGCTGAGCTCCAGCATTATAAAATTCCGCAATTTCGTACATCGCTAATATGCTACAAAATGTGGATCAGAATATTCTTTATCAAGATCGTTTAAGAACACATTCACCTGCAATTTCTTGTTGATGATCGCGGTGCTGGTGTAGTAGGAAAGAGGATAAAAGAGTCCACTTTTCTTTTGAAAGTTCGATGTCGAAAATTTTTTGCTCTCTTTTTGTGTTTTGATTTTACTTTTTTTACACCTTTTACGACGTGCAGTGGATGAAATTCGATTTTAGAGTCGTTTCATGGTTCTTTAAAACACCATTAAGACATTTATTCCCAACTGTTTCACGGGAGGAACAGCGGACACAAGGTGAAATTTCGTAGCCGCATGGCGAAGGAAGAAAGAAGGACAAAACAACGGCATAACATCCGAACACACACACACAATACAACGAGCCAGCTGTCGCCAGGAGCGACGACGCCCTGATGGTTGCTCAGCGGGTAGAAGTCCGCCGACCGTAAACTAACGGCAAAAAAAAAAAATGTTAGAAAAATTTTTTCGGGTGCCCTTCGGGACTAGCAAAAGGCACCCGAACGCAATTTCCTTCTTTGCGTTCTTTGCACTCGTTCGGGGTTCACAGCGGAGCTGCCCAATTTTATCGAGCTTAGCTTTCTTCCCCTAATGCTTCCAAACAGCTGTGTTCCAAGCCTCCACGACTGCTTGTCGCACCGCCTTCGATACCCTTCGTCACGCCAGTTGCTCCGGACACCTCTTTTCCCACTTGTCGACGGAAGTGAGAAAACAACCGCACCTATGCAGATTTCTTGGATTGTGTGTTTGTTTTGTTTTGTTTTGGGGTTGCACCTGTGTGGCATCGGGAGAGCGTCCGGTTTACGTTCCCAGCAAAGTTGTTACAATGTTTTCGTTTATTTTATTGCAATCTTGTTACGGCCATGATGTCGCTTGGTGCTTTTCCTTCGGTGTGTCCGTTTATGAGTTACGATCGTATTGTGTGTGCGTGTGCTCTATACGTTATGCCGTTGCCTTCACCTTCTTTCCCTTTCTCTTCACCGTGTTGCCACTGAATTCTAACTTTATGTCACTAAATAAAAATATCTAAATATAAATACAAAAAACTAAAAAGTCCAGGACAGGCCTAAAAACATAATTAGAACGTCGGATAAAGCAAGATAATGCATACGGACGTTTACGTATCGTTTCTTGATGCCGTTCAAAAACGCAAGGAGCTCGGGCCGACTGTTGTACACTGTTTTTTAAAACACCTGAGACTGGGTGTGAAAAAACTTGAAACAACCAAAAGTAGAAGAGACGGGAAAGAGGTCCAGTCGGACGACGACTCAATGAGACGTTGTCTGACTGACATGTTTCCCCGTCTCTTGTACTTTTGGTTGTTTCAAGTTTTTTCACACCTAGTCTCAGGTGTTTTAACCAAATCGTAAATTTACACCAGCTCGCCTGCGCCTTCACTGTATTTTAGTTGTGCACACCAGTGTTCTTCAGATAGACGTCCCGCTGAAGCAACGGGCATAGTGAACGGCAGGGAACTAAGCCCCACTCACGGGATTACTCCCTCCTCAACGGAAGCTCTAACCTACCAATATATTTTCATATTATAATAGTAAAAATTTATGTTCGGAAAAAAAAACACGTGTCCTCCTACACAAAGAAAATAATTTTAAAAAAGTTGGTATTTTTGAAGAGCTGACTAAAAGCTGAAACACGAAAAGGGCTACAACAGGTATGCAGATAAACTCAGGCAAGTCCTAGAGGTGTGGCTACGAAAATGCTAGCAGCTTTTAGAAGCAACTTTGTCTTTGACGAATAAACAAAAAGCAGCACGAAAAAAACAGCCTGTTCATGAAGAGAAGTGTACTAATATTTTTTTGAGATGAAACGCACGAGGATGTTTGTGAATATAACACCTTTAGTTATTATCGCATCTCTTTCAGTGCGTCCTCTCCCGTTGTGACATAATGAAAAGGGTCGGATTCTCAATAACCGAGAGGGGCATTGCGAATTCTTCTCAAACCACTTACTGGCTCAAGCTTTCCGAAGAGGCAAACATTCGCTTGGTGGCCACCTGTTCCCTGTCTTCGATCGCAAACAAAATAAAAAAGAAGAAAAAAAGAAAAAGAAACGGGTATAGATACAATGCCAGCTCGCCCGCACTTTGAACATGTTTCCCTCTTTCTTTTTGAAATAACCACCTGAACCCTTTAATTTTGTTGTAACGGTCGGCAGAGGAAAAAAACAAAAACAAAAACGGGCTAGGCATTGTAAAGAAAGGTTATGGGCAACGGAAGAACTCCAGGCCTCGTTTGTCAATGCGCGTAACAGCGTGGTTGCGGTCAAGCTTATCAAAATGAACACATACTTTTTTGCTTAAAAGCTCTTCGATTTAAACTTTTCCGCTATTTTGTGAATACAAAGGTAACGATTTACAAACAACTGCAGCCGTTACTTATATATGTAAGGACGTACAAGTTGGAGGTTATGCGGAGGGCAAGTCGTCTGCTTCTTCCGGAGGAGTTGTGAGGACGTCAGAACGACGCCGAGCTCTGATTGGCTTTGATTGAAAGGATAGTGAATAGACCTCAATGCTAGATACCTTGAGGTCTACCCGCTATTTTGTTTTCAATCAGCCACTAAGAGCTCGGCGTTCTGACATCATTGCAACCCCTGTGGATGAAGCAGACGAACTTGCTCTCCGCATACGTGCCTCTTGACGATGTCGACAGGGTCTTCCAACACCGGTTTCGATATCTTGAATCACGTGCGGCTAATACGCGAGACAGTCTGCGAAAGGTGTCTGAGGCGCGCTTCCTCCTTGTCCGGCGGTCCTGTCACGCTCCTTGCTTCGTGATTGATTCTTGGGAGTTCTTATCGGCGAATGACACAATCTGATTGGTTTCCGAACCATAATGAGATTCATGGGAATTACCACGCCCCGCTTTTTCTTAAGTTGTCAACTCAAAAAGAAAAAGTCTCACAATGCATCATGGAACGCAATATTTAAGGAGTGATCGTTTTATATTTGTTAAAAGCCAATGTTTCTTTTATGATCTTCCCCGCTAAGTTGAACAGGGAAACTGATTTGGTCTAAAGGTCCCGTGACGTCAATCGTCCCACTAAATCTAGCGGAGGACTGATATATTATTTGAACTGATATATTGGTATTTGAAGTTTGTGACATCATGGTCTACGTGGCATCAATTTTCCCTCTAAATGTAGGGGAGAAATTAAATTGACGTATAGGTGTCATGACCTAAAGGTTCCCTAAAGACGTTTCTGAGATCGTCTGTTCTTGGTGATAACTCATTTTACAAAACATTACCATCCAAGAAAAAAATATTATGCTCGTTCAACGTCAATTTTTCTACTAGAAATGTAATCGAACTTCGTGCCACGTCCCCTTCTGGGTGAAAACATCTGGAGTACAGAGTTCAGCGGAGGTGCCGGCGGTGTGGCGACGGGCGCGCGTCAGACAATTGCAAGCGGAGGCGCCGGCAGCTGAGGCGCCGCGGGCGCCTCCACTAGATTTTGTGCTTCACATTTCTCTGCTCAGAACAAGCCGTGGCACGAAATTTTATCATACTTTCAGTAGAAACATTAATATTGCACAAGCATACTTTTTGGATTTCTAGGATACTTGGAGCCTGTAAGAAAAGTTTTCACCTAGAACGGACGATCTCAGAAACGTCTTTGGTGGTCATTATTAATTTCCCCAGCAAATCTAGCAGGAAAACGAAATTGGTGTCCAAGTCCCATGACGTTAATCTTCCCCTAAATCCAGCGGTAATACTGAATAGGTCTCTGGGGTTTGTAACGTCAGGTCACGTGACACCAACTTTCCGCTAAACTTGGCGGGAAACGCACAGATGGAAGGATGGACGGAAAGAGTTTTCGGCTGGGGGGAGGGGGGGAGGGGGGGGTGTTCCGTTAAAAAACATTTCATGCTGTAAAAAGTCTGCGGGTTGAGCTTTCCTTGCAGATCGCGAAATGCAGCCAATCCCTACCAACAGTCCGCGCCATCATCTGTCCGTTATTGCTTGATCACGCACTCTGAGCATGTATATTGTGCACGAGGGTGACGTCAGCGTTCGGCGAGGACTCGGAGCCAATAACGCACTTCGTGTCCGAGCAACGGCGATCGCCAATGTTGCTCGATGGATTTTTGAAAAGGGTCTGTAGAAGAATGCCAGCGGATGTGCATGTAAGAGACAACGAGCACGACGTTTAAAACAAAATTGGGTGATGTGTATGTTTATACAGTCTAGAACTTGGTCTGCCTCAACGGGTGACGAGTCTCCAGCTGTAGAGGAGAAATTTAGCCAGTGCCGTTACAACTGCTAGCTTGAGGTTTTTAACGTGCATCACGCAGTAGTGATACAATGACTGCACGCCGGTACGATGCTCATCCAGATCGAAACGGGCAGGGGTAGGAATTGAACCCAGGATCCCTGGGTTCTGCACTTGCGCAATGTCCCTGTGCAGATGGAATTTTGTCTGGTTGTAATCGTATTCTGAGCTCCCTCATTCACTGGGATCCTTCTATCGCTCGCCGTGATTGGCGGTCTCCGTGTTCGGCCAAAAAAGTGGCCCAATGCCATTTTTCTTTGGAGTGTAGGGCTTGTCACAAGCAGACTTGCACGGTACACTTTCAAAGTAATCAAATTATCGTAATCGCTTACTTTTTTAGTAATATTGTGATCATTTTAATACATTAATTGGGAAAATTGGGAAGTAATCACGGGAGTAATTTGATTACATTTGTAGTACTAAAATTGTTTGTCGCCTTGTTATTTTCCCTCTCCTTCTTAATGGCGTCATTTTGTTCAAGTTTCCTACCGAGGAATCCTGGAACAAAATCTTGCCCAACTTACAACACTTCAACAAAATCTGCGTCATGATGATGTCTTAAAAACATGGGCGGATTAACCAGGTAAGTAGTTCATAATTCATAATCTCGCCAAACTTACAACACTTCAACAAAATCTGCGTCATGATGATGTCTTAGAAACATGGGCGGATTAACCAGGTAAGTAGTTCATAATTTATAATCTCGCCCAACTTACAAAACTTCAACAAAATCTGCGTCATGATGATGTCTTAGAAACATGGGCGGATTAACCAGGTAAGTGGTTCATAATTCATAATCTCGAACAACTTACAAAACTTCAACAAAATCTGCGTCATGATGATGTCTTAGAAACATGGGCGGATTAACCAGGTAAGTAGTTCAGAATTCATAATCCGCCCAACTTACAACGCTTCAACAAAATCTGCGTCATGATGATGTCTTAGAAACATGGGTGGATTAACCAGGTAGGTAGTTCATAATTCATAATCTCGCCCAACTTACAACACTTCAACAAAATCTGCGTCATGATGATGTCTTAGAAACATGGGCGGATTAACCAGGTAAGTAGTTCATAATTCATAATCTCGCCCAACTTACAAAACTTCAACAAAATCTGCGTCATGGTGATGTTTTAGAAACATGGGCGGATTAACCAGGTAAGTAGTTCATAATTCATAATCTCGCCCAACTTACAACACTTCAACAAAATCTGCGTCATGATGATGTCTTAGAAACATGGGCGGATTAACCAGGTAAGTAGTTCATAATTCATAATCTCGCCAAACTTACAACACTTCAACAAAATCTGCATCATGATGATGTCTTAGAAACATGGGCGGATTAACCAGGTAAGTGGTTCATAATTCATAATCTCGAACAACTTACAAAACTTCAACAAAATCTGCGTCATGATGATGTCTTAGAAACATGGGTGGATTAACCAGGTAGGTAGTTCATAATTCATAATCTCGCCCAACTTACAACACTTCAACAAAATCTGCGTCATGATGATGTCTTAGAAACATGGGCGGATTAACCAGGTAAGTAGTTCATAATTCATAATCTCGCCCAACTTACAAAACTTCAACAAAATCTGCGTCATGGTGATGTTTTAGAAACATGGGCGGATTAACCAGGTAAGTAGTTCATAATTCATAATCTCGCCCAACTTACAACACTTCAACAAAATCTGCGTCATGATGATGTCTTAGAAACATGGGTGGATTAACCAGGTAAGTAGTTCATAATTCATAATCTCGCCCAACTTACAAAACTTCAACAAAATCTGCGTCATGATGATGTCTTAGAAACATGGGCGGATTAACCAGGTAAGTAGTTCATAATTCATAATCTCGCCCAACTTACAAAACTTCAACAAAATCTGCGTCATGATGATGTTTTAGAAACATGGGCGGATTAACCAGGTAAGTAGTTCATAATTCATAATCTCGCCCAACTTACCAACACTTCAACAAAATCTGCGTCATGATGATGTCTTAGAAACATGGGTGGATTAACCAGGTAAGTAGATTCATAATTCATAATCTCGCCCAACTTACAAAACTTCAACAAAATCTGCGTCATGATGATGTCTTAGAAACATGGGCGGATTAACCAGGTAAGTAGTTCATAATTCATAATCTCGCCCAACTTACAAAACTTCAACAAAATCTGCGTCATGATGATGTTTTAGAAACATGGGCGGATTAACCAGGTAAGTAGTTCATAATTCATAATCTGCTAACACAACACTTCAACAAAATCAGCGTCATGATGATATCTTAGAAACATGGGCGGATTAACCAGGTAAGTAGTTCATAATTCATAATCTCGCCCAACTCTACAAAACTTCAACAAAATCTGCGTCATGATGATGTTTTAGAAACATGGGCGGATTAACCAGGTAAGTAGTTCATAATTCATAATCTCGCCCAACTTACAACACTTCAACAAAATCTGCGTCATGATGATGTCTTAGAAACATGGGCGGATTAACCAGGTAAGTAGTTCATAATTCATAATCTCGCCCAACTTACAAAACTTCAACAAAATCTGCGTCATGATGATGTTTTAGAAACATGGGCGGATTAACCAGGTAAGTAGTTCATAATTCATAATCTCGCCCAACTCACAACACTTCAACAAAATCTTCGTCATGATGACGTCTTAGAAACATGGGTGGATTAACCAGGTAAGTAGTTTATAATTCGGTTATTCTAATTCAATGATGGGCAGTAGGAAATGCCCGGGTGATCAAACTGACCGAAACATTTGTCGTTTTAAAAATCTGAAGTATAATCGGAGAAGTAACGATTAGTTTTTCGTGTAGCGGCCAATTATTTTTCTTCCGAAATGATCGAGCAATTTGATTGAATACTTTTTCACCGAAAGTAATGTTAATAAATCACTTTTCCGAGTATTGCCTACGAGACTGGCTACAAGAAATAAAAATAACTAAACACGCATTTGCTTGCTCCCTCGCTTGTCTTCAGACGGGCCGTGACAATCAGCAAGAAGCTCGACGCAATTAAAGATAACAATGCGGAAGGAGCGTTTTCTCCGTAAACACGATCTTGTTTGGCTTGATATTCGTCCTTGGCAGATTACTCCCGCTCAGACGGCTCTCAGACTTGTTGAAGGCGAGAGTGATAGCGGCACGAGAAAAAAAAAAAAACGAAAAAGCCTTACAAAAAAACAAAGCTATCTGGAGGAGCCAAACAAAGCTAACGTCAGAAACCCGTTTGTTTTACTTGAAGGGGCCATGCAAACGATTTTTGTACTTTGTGAAAATACCTCTAGAGCCGTTCGTCTTAGAGCACAGCACTTAGGCGCCCGTTTCCAGGTTTCGCGGCGTCCGTGTCGCCGTCGGCGTCGGCGTAACCGCCCCGCTAAACTTAGCGGGAAATTGAACTGGTGTTGAGGTCACGTGACGTCAATTATCCCGCTAAATTTAGCAGGGAAAATGACGTCACATGACTTTGTGCCACGTCATCCATGAACAAATTCAGTTTCTCCACTAGATATAGCGGGAAAAGTGACGCCACCTGACCTCAACGCCAATTCAGTTTCCCAGCTAAATTTAGGGGAGAATACGACGTCACATGACTTCAGGTCACGTCACTCACGAACAAATTCAGTTTCTCCGCTAGATTTAGCGGGAAAATTGACAACACGTAACCTCAACTCGAATCTGAATTGTACAGAGGAGAAAAAAGGGCATACCCTCCTCTCAGTACACTCCCCTCCGTATCCACCCTCCTCCTTAAGAGCTGCGCTCTAATTTCGCTTTAAAGAGAGTTGTGAGCGTCTTTCATTTTTCCCCCACACGCAATAGAAGTCGCAGAAAAAGAAAGAAAAACGGTCAGCGTTCATTTAATCAACTCGCAGCCAAAACAGGAGGCCACGTGATCTCCAGCCGATTTATGCCGCAAATGTTTATCATAGCCACGCGCTGGGGTCGGCAAAGCACAGGACACGCGCAAAGTTCCAGAGATTGTTAGGGTTCGGCTATTGTCGTCATTGCAGCGATTAGACAGGGTCAGTACCCGAACGCTTGTCGAGCTATTGATTATCACGAGCCGAAATCCAGTAATCACGCAATGCCCGGGTCCAATCTATGAGCTGCATTCACATATCGTCACTGTGGCGTATTGCGATCCCCCAGCTACGTTAACTTTTGCGAAGGAGAGATTGAAAGAAAACGCTCGCTTTTGTCCTTGAAATTACACCGCAACAAAGGAGTTTCTTGGTCAGTGGCTTTGCGTGCGAGTATACTTGTGTCCCACTTGTTCCAGTAAGCTCGTGTAAACTGAAAAGCATTCCAAGTGAACATCGCTGCAACGGCCCCTCTAAGTGATCTTGATTGATCGCACATTGGGTTCGGAATCTCAAAGATATGGGGAAGTTTCAGTAGACGGTTCCGATAAGTCTGATATGGATACCTGATACTTAATTCGCCCATTCTTTCACGCAATGTATGGTGTTGTTATCGGGTATCGTTATCCGAATTATTGTAACGATCTACTATAACCTTATTATTGTAGTTGTTTCCAGCCGGCACAAACCGAAAACACAAACTCCTCATCTGGTTCTTCTTTCTCCTCACAGAACGTATTTCAACTGCGAGCAGCGTCGTGATTTTGTCTTAGTGGGCTTTTTTTCGCAGCATAGACAGCATACACACAAATAATAATAATAAAAAGGAAACCGTCCTAATTTGGATTATGGAGACGGCGAGCGGGAACTAACACTGCAGGGCTACTACGCAGTTAGGCTGAGTTCAGGGGCCACGGCTATGGTGTGCACTCGAGAGAAATGTGCGCCAAATGTAAAAATCTAGGTGCAAGGTATGCTGATGGATCTGAAATCTGACATTGCGAAACAACACGTTACGAAGTGAATCTATGCAGAATATACGATTCAAGTCACAGGAATTTAACAGCCTTCCATATTATTCTCGAAATGCCTATGCCTTTATCGTCGTTCCAGCATCTTCTCCGCTCAATGCAATATATTTATAAGAAAGGCGAATAAAAAATAACGTTGGTGATGATCATACTCATCTTGTTCGAATGTGCATACGTCACGCTACGCGACGTACTGTTCGCAATAGTCGGAACCCACAGAAAAGGAAATTTAAAAATATTATTCGAACTGACATCTACGACTGAAATTTACAACTTCCGTCCATAGCTCGGAAGAATTTCAGACTCCGTGGAAGCTATATAATCGTTGATAGCCTGAAAACCTACAGGTAGTGGTTGTAGTCTCGACTATTTTATTATTCTCACCCAGGGTTGTAAAAGTTATTTCAAAAATGTACCTAAGGTAGAGTTACAGTTCCTCATATGAAAATGTAGCTATGTACGTACCTATAGGTACTCGCTTATAAATGTACCTAGTATAGGTACAATCACTTCAAAGATACATCATTTATTTATTCTCCCAAATTTGTCAGAATATAATGGAAGTAAAGTTTTTTTATACTAATGATACACAGAAAAACGATTTCGATAAATGTGCTTTATTGGTGTCAATGCGATGTCCTTATCAGAGTTGAGTTCTCACGTGCCTTATCCCCACGCTCCTATTGGTTCACCGAGGACACAGCTTCCACTGTTTACCATGTCACGCTGAAACCGCCGAAACTCGCTTGTTGACGTTCTTGCCCTCAGAGCCGGTGCTGACGTCGACTGGCCCAGAAGATATCGGCCGCATGAAGAAACGCACGAGTCGAGTGCATGTGCACCTAACCTTCGAGACAATGAGCGAAAAATTTCAAGCTTCCTCGTTTTTTCTTTTTTTTTTCGTTATTTAAATGAAAAGTAAGTTTTTTTTTCTTTCGAAACTTTTTTAGTCTTGTTGACTAAAAAAAAATGAGTCCCAATGATTGAGTAGAAACTGCATTATACACGCAATTTTACATTGGTTTACTATTGTCATTATAATTTATTTTCATTTATATTTTATTTATATTAATGGCAGAAGAAAGCCACCACCAGGACAAGATACAGGCAACAGAAACTGCGCACATCTTTCAAGTTATTTTCTCCCTTGTATAGCTGTCCGAGGAACTTCAAACACGAAATGAAGTCGATTTCGGTTTGAGTTAAAGAACGCAAGTTGCTATTTTCCCTAAACGAAGTCCCGAAGCGATTCGATAAATTGGTGGCGCTAGAACGGCATCGCTAATCCACCGTTCGCTCAAATAAACATTACCATTCGCGAAATTGTCGATCGATGAAATATTATGGGCAAGGCTTCGTTCGCTAAAACGATGTTCGATCAATTCAGTGCCTCCCAGGTCGTACCCAACTCAACGTTAATCACGACAGATGATAGTGTGTTAATACTTCAAGATTTATAGTTTCTACCATTTTGACGAAGTGAATCGGAAAGTACCTGTAAAAAGTAACTTCACTTAGTTACAAGTTACTGGAAAATGTACCCAACTATAGATACAGATACCAAGAAATGAAAGTGCCCAGGTTTGCGCCTCAGGTACAACAAAAGTACCTAGATACCGATTTCCAGTTACTTGTACCTCGGTACTTTACAACGCTGGTCTCACTCCGGAACAGTGTTGCAGGCGTTAACGAAAAACAAAAGTAACAAAATACGTTGCTCGTTACTTGCAAAGAAAAGGAATGCATCACTGACCTACGTTACCTCAGAATATGAGGAACGCATGAATGACCTACGTAATCTCAAAATGAAAGGAACACGTTACCGTTACGTTTAAAAAGTAACACACGTACTTTTTTATGTTTGAATGAAAACGTTTCACTGTTTTGACGTCACAGGTATGCGCAGGTAGAATATTTTAGGAAACATTATATCCATAAGCAAAAACTTAACACGAACTTTTTTTTACGGTTCTGATTTTTAAGGTAGGAGGGATGGGTGTCAGTATTCGTATAACTTGGCACCTAAAACACGAAACAATTAAAGAGTAATTGTTTAAGTAATGGGAAGACGTAACGATGAACGTAACTTCGTTACCCGTTACTGGAAATAGGTAACGAAAGTAAGTTATCCCTTCCTCGAAATAAGTAACCCAAGCGCGTTACTGTTTTGAAAAATGTAACGAGAACGTTACTATGCTACATTACCAAAACAAAAAGTAACGCGTTACAGGTAACGCGTTACCGCCAACATTGTTTCACTGGCACTGACCAATCTAGAAAGGCAGGGTGTTGCTCAATGAGTTCCTGCGTCCTGCTTCGTAATTCGTATTTTGGCGTCAATTCGTTCTTCAGCGTAACTGGCTCTTCGGCGTAATTCGATCTTCGGCGTAATTCGGCCTTCGGCGTAATTCATTCTTAAGGCCGAACCACATAGGGCGTATTTGCGACGCATTTACGGGCGTTTCGGTGGACGTGATCTCGACGTATAGGGGCGTCGGGACGAGCGCTTCCTCGACGCCTCGAGGTCGGCGTAAATAGCGCGTGTATTCGGCGATCCGACCGAGACAGATCTCGGAGCTTTGGCGTATTTCGGTGTGGCGTATTCGGCAGCGTACGGCGTGGTGCCGGCCTATTCGCAACTCCAACGCCCTATAGGTGGCGGGGCGGTAGTTCCAAGATGGCGGAAGAGACGGGGATAGATTCTCCAGGATTTTCTGTACGCCTGCTAGCTGACGCTGGTCAGCGCGCTAAAAATGATTTATTTGTCTAAAAATGCCTAGTGGTTAGGGCAGGATAATATTACAGGTGACAGATATGTTGAGACGCGTTAGCAAAACAGAGCATGCTGATATTTGAAAGCTGCCAAAACCTCAACTTGCGAAGCTTTGTGGTGGGCGAGCGCGTTTTAGGCACCGGCCACATCACTGTTTGTGGCAGAATATTTTTGAAGGTGATGAAAATATCCTGTTTGCGCATTGCCCGGTCATTAGTGCAATAAAAAGTGAGCCGCGCACGGTGACCGCCAAGCTTCGGAAGAGCAGCGTTCACAGTATTGATGTCTTCGTGTCACACGCTCCCAACTCGATGCTCATTGTCGCAGTTTTATGGTGCATACCAACACGTGATCCAACTGCGCTACGGTAATTGATAGGAAGTTTGCTATCGCAGGCTACCTTGCGCGGTGTAGCATTGCAACACGAAGCTCGTGCTGCGCCTTTGAAGCACAATTTTCAGCGAGCGCCAGGAGCGTTGCCGTGCTCACGGTGCCTGCGGTAACGCTATACTAAAACTGCCTAGTGCCATAATCGGCGTGTTTAGGGATTTTATTTATTGCTCTATCGAAAATAAATCATTTACTATAACTAGCTAGGATTCCGTGTTTCCGGAGTTTATTTCTCGTGAAGTTCGGGGGTGTTTTTCGGAGTTTATTTTTCGCTGGGGATTCGGGGTTTGTCGAAGTTTATTTTACTGCGTAAAATTTGAAGAATTCGAAGTAAAAATGAATAAGGTCCAGGTACCATGACCCGTTGTCCCAAAGGAACCTCGACGTGCTAGAAGGCAAACCCCTTTATTTAGTAGTTCTAGATTTCAAAGGAAACTGAAGTGGAATATTTTCAGGACCACTGAACTTGTGCTCTTATAAAGTTTAATTGTAAAACTCCGTCTTTTTTGCTGTTTATTTGTCGCTGCGACCTCGAAATTCTGAGTTTTTCGGATAAATCCGAATCGACAAAAAATTCGAGTGTTTTTTCCGATTTTTTTTTATTTATCCGAAAACATGGAATCCTAGCTTAACGTACATTTTTATTTTTTTGTACCGTGATTATTGGCAACGTTGCGGCCCCTCTCGGCAAAACTGCCCCTTGCTGGCTAACAAAGACGCAATTAAACTGCTTCGAGCATTTCTTCATTTGCTTTGTAATTACCTGAAAGCAAGTATGCGTATTCTGTCTTTTCGAAATGCTTGGAATAAATGGTCATGTTCCTTGTAGCGGCCTTAAAACGCGAACCCATTCCCGATCTGTATTGCTCCGACCAGTTTTTTCTCACTTAGGGTAAAGAACACTTTTCGTAGACCATACTCTAGAGCTCTACATAACTAGCGGGAGTGTTTGCCGTCACGTTGAGCAGATTGAGCTGGAGGTCGTGCACGAGACCAGAAATCCGCAGCGTAGGCGATATACGAAAAGTCCCTAATGAAATTAGACACCCCGGTCCTTCGTGCAACGCTGCTGCAAGGCGGAACACAAGAATTCTTATTTTAACGCGCTCACTTGTTTCGTTTAAACGGCTTCACGCATGAAGGCCGACAGCCCCTGCCACCGTTTCCGCGCCGCCGTCGCGCTGCCGTCCCCGCTCCTCTGGTTCTCCGCTCCTCCGCGAGAGGGCGAGCGGCGGGCTGGAGTTGCGAATAAGCTCCCGAGTTGACAGCCGGAAGTTGCTCGAGGATCGGCTTGCCTAGCTATGCGGCCGGCTGGGTGGCTTGACTCAGCCGCCAAAATGTGAGCTCGTTTGGCGCGTTAGGCGGTTTATTGGCGAAATGTACCAAATTCATATATCTCTTTGGATCGAGCGATGAACGGCTGAGACAGAAGAAAATACACTATATGTTGCGCGGGCAATGTGGAAAAAAAATGATAAAAGGAAGGGCTTTGAGCAGAGATCCGCCGCCGTCCTTCTTCCGGGACTTGTTGGGGACTTGTCGATTGCAAGAAACATTTATGAAACAGGCGTTCGCAAATTAGACTCTCGGGGTTGATTAACATTCAGTTATTTATGTTCCCTTCCTGAACGCGGTAATATGCAGCCGATCTGACATTTGCCTCCTTTCAGGAAAAGCGCGTGACGGGCTACACTACACTAAACGCCGAGGAGACGTCGACGAAAAGCGGCGTGTGTGGTTTCGCAAGCTTCCCTCTTCCATTCTCTGAAAAAGGCGCCTGTTAAATGCCGCGATTATGCCCGCCGATACGCGCGTAAATTCGTCGAGAATGGTCGGCCTGGCGTAATTTGTTCTTTGGCGTAATTTGTTCTTTGGCGTAGTTCGCCCTCCGGCGTAATTCTTTCTTCGACATAATTTGTTCTTCGGCGTCATTAGTTCTTGTTAACACGAAGGTTCGGGAGAGCTGGTTGCTCATTATGTACAGGGAAACAGCGCACCCGCCAAACAGTTACTCAAGTTCACGCACACAAAAGAAAAGACACACATACGCAGCGCTAACTAAGAACTCTTTGGTGTATTTACACTTTCGTCTTCGTCTTCTTCCGGTATTATGGACTAGGGCCATGGAGAATAATCTGGTATTTTTCTTCAATAGGAAGCTAAAGCGTAAGCCATAACAAAAATCGAAATTAATGTAAGGATATGGGTAGCCTGGTTATTTTTGTGATAAGGCTGAAGACGGAGTACTGACAGATCTATCGTCATGTTTCGCGATATCATTTGCCTCAATAATTTGTCTTGTTAGCTGGTTGTGATGCTTGCCGAGCATGGCGAAATTGCTTAGCAGCACTAGAGCAGCCACTGTATCGACAGTGGATTCCTAGCTGTCCGGAGCCTTTGTTGATGAAAGTGTTATTATATTCTCGAAGGCGATCTCTTAACACACCGTCCGGTCTGACGAATGCATAGTTTTCCACAAGAGAGGGGCAGGAGTACACCACCTTTCGTGTACAAGGAACAAATGTATCCTCATGCTTCTTTTTGCAGCCGACATGCAGTTGCACTTGGAGGCTATTTACTTTTTGCTACAAGCTGCGAAGTTTATTAGGAACTAAGAAGATGACTTCCAAGTTTACTGTGTTAGCTGTTTTCCTCAGTCCGTGGAAAAAAATTGTGAACATATGGTAATTTTTCTTACGTACTGAAGAAAATAGCTAACAGAGTAAACTTGGAATTCATCTTCTCAGCTCCTAACAAACTTCGCAGCTTGTGCTAAAAGTCAGCTCCCTCCCCAAGTACAACTGTCGGTTGCAAAAAGAAGCATAAGAATACCTTTGTTACTTGCACAGAAAAGGTGGTGTATTCCTTCCCCCTATCTCATGAATATACATTGGTCAGACTAGACGGTGTCTTAACGATCGCCTCTGAAAACATTACAACATTTTCACCAACAAAGACTCCGGACATCTAGGAATTCACTATCGAGACTGTGGCTGCTCAGTGCAGCTATGCAATTGCGCGGTGCTCGGCAAGCATCACAACCAGCTACCAAGATAAATCATTGAGGCAGAGAATATCTAAAAGCATGACGATAGATGTGTTAGTACTCCGTCTTTAGCCTAATCACAAAAAGAACTAGACTACCTAGCCTTACATTAATTTCAATGTTAGTTGTGATTTACGGTTCAGCTTCCTATTGAAGAAAAATACCAAATTATTCTCCATGGCCCTACTTCATAATACCGAAAGAAGACGAAGACGAAAGTGTAATATACCAAAGGATTGTAGTCAGTGCTGCGTAAGTGTGTCTTTCTTTTGTGTGCATGGACTTAATTAAGTAACTGTTTTGCGGCCGCACTGTTCCCCCTGTACATCGTAATTCGTACTTCGGCGAACTTCGTTCTTCGACGCATGTTCGCTCTTTGTCGTGATTCGCTTTCCGGCGTAATTTGTTCTTCCGCTTAATTTGTTCTTCGGCGTAATTCGTTCTTCGGCTAATACCGCCATCTCAATGGCAGCGGAGCGTTAATAATATGCATTAGACTCCCCACGCCCCGCGTTTCTTGAGCTGTCGGGGACTAGAGTGAATATAGAAACGTAGTTGAATGTGGCAAACTCGGGTAACAATGACTATAGTAAACAGTTTTCAAGTGGTCTTTCCTTTTTTTCTATTTATTCACAGGAAGAAGCCACGCTCAAAGCGACATGCGAACGACAACAGACCTTCTGTCAAGATTTGGAGCACCGCCCTGCACACCCTCGCCCGTAGATAAGATCTAGCGATGTTTTTTCCCCTGTTTTCGTTTGGCAGGAATTGCAATAAATATATGACAACACGTATGTCGGAACAAGGGTCATCATCCTTTGCAGACAATAATTAGCTTTATGATTGTGGGGTGACGCTGATTCTGAACAGGGGTACCCATGTTTCCGTGATAGGAAGTAAAACCGAGACCTCGATTTACGAGGCGCAGTGAGCGTTCACGTGTTCTGAAACGCTTTACGACGACCGACTATTTTGGAGACTGCCAACGCCGCCAAAAACAAAAAAAGAGAATGAAAAAAAAGCAACGTTCATCCAAAACAGAACACTGAGATAATATTGCCTCGTGCGTGGCCTAGTCGGCTGCGCACGTGAGGACCACGCGGATGTACCGGGTTCGAATCCCTCGATAGGGAGAGAAACTGAAGGAGTGGAGAGGAGGGCATGCAATGACATCAGAGCTTCGAGCACTGATTGGAAAGAGTAGTGAGTAGGCGCAAAGGTTAGACTGTCTTTGTCTCTGCTCACTGGACCACATTGGTGGACCGTAAGCTAGAGCTTCACGTTGCTAGCGAGAGCTCATTCCGTCGCTTTGAGGCATGAATTGAGCACCCGCCCGCAGGGCCCGCAATCAGCAGCGTAGGGTCTATTGAAACGTCCTAATATAGTTAAATAAGTGAAGAGAAGAATATAAAAGACAAGGACGGACAAGACGTCTTGTCCATCCTTGTCTTTTATGACCTTCCCTTTAATTATGTTAGCCTAACCAGCACGCTCCCACTCAAGTATGTTCCTAATGTAGACTTTTTCATCCCGTACGCAGCAGAAAGTGTGCCCAGCGTGCGCAGGCTGCAGTCTGTAATGTTTTTCTGGCATCAAAGTTATCAACGTCCTGCAAGTACTACACTAGTATGCCCGCCCACAAATCCAAGCATTCCATCGCTTGTTGGCCACCTTCATTTGGAGTTCCTCCTGAGAAAGGACAAGATGGGAGAACTTATTCCTACCTCTTTGAGTCTGGAGGATTTGGCCTTGCTCATTTATTTGTATGCCAACTGGTCTCTAGACTGCTTTTCGTTTAGGAGTATGACACATCCGTTTTTGCTCTCACTTGTCCAAACGAAGCTGGCATCACATTTGACTCTGAAACGCAGTTACAACCTCGGAAGTAAATCAATGCAGGATTACGGGTTTTGGATGGAGGTTGTCGAAGCATTGCTCTTTCAGAAAGTTCGGTTTTTGGTCGGAATATTCATTTTGTGTTTCCAGAAAATGTTTGTCTCGTGCGTTGATTGAAGATTTTGTTCCTCCCAATTTATAGATCAATGTTTAGTGGCATTCCAGGACAGCATGTTTTGAAGCGCGTTAAAAAGATGCGAATATATCCCAGTGCTCATAAATTGTTTCTTTAAATTGCGTACCTCAACGCTATATGTCAAGTGCTGGCTTCACGAAAAAGAAATTTTTTTTGTTTCATGGTCAATAAATTGTCGACAATGTATCAAACCTGAGACCATCGAACTTAGCTTCATTTACTGCAATGACGCAGTATATTTAGGGGATGTTCTTCAACGCACACTGAAAAATGACATAGATTTTTCGGAATGTATTATACGATTTCTTCCTGTTGAAACACACAAACTTGTTCCATAAAATGTATTCATGCTTCTAGGTCTCCATAGCCTGTGGAAGTGCCGTAGGATAGACAGAAATACTGAACCACCACGTACAACAAGATCTCTCCTTATTGAAGAAGTTGCCGAAGTAAGGAGTGAATACGAGGCAAGCGCGTAAGTATACCAGAATGGTTCAGTCTCTTTGATGCATGCCTAAGCCTACCACACTTTTAAGCATACGTTAACATCTCAGTTCATCGTTTTTGAATGAGTATTCCAATAAATTTATGACCATGTTAGTTCTCTAATTTAAAACGCGAGGTCTGCTTTATACTTTATGTCCATCTGTGTATTTTTGTACTTCGCGACTCGCATACCGCTGCGTGTAAGTAGCTTGAACGTTTCGTGCAACAAGAATGAGAACTGTGCATTGTAAACCAATCGAGTTGACATAAAGTATTAATACAAAGTGATGGTGTTTTGGTTTTTTTATTTTTTTTATTCATGCCTTAAAGATATAAAAAAGTGTCTGCATGGCCTAGGACTCTGCTTCTGGCGCTCGACGTGAACAGTCGCAGAATGGCTGGTTCCTTCGGATCTGTGATAACAAACAGCCGTGCTTTTTGTGCGCTGACGGTGCGTCTGTCACCGACGATTACAGGCTTGTTCTGCCGCCCATTCTAACTGGGGCGGCGTGTTTAAACTCTGTTTTGTTGCATTGCGACATCAAGGGACGCCCATATAGGATTGAAGAGTTCAGGCAAGAACTGAAGTGGTGTGTTGTTCTCAGCGAAATCGCGGCCTTCGGAGCCTTTCAAATGAACCACGTCTGGTTGGCAACGTTACGTACTCCCAAGGCCAAGGAGCGACTTCTGGATGCCAAGGAACTCAAGGTGAAGGCACTCCGCTGTTTCATCATCGATCCCAGCACAGCCGAGGTTCGTGTTCGCCTCCACGGGCTTCCTTCTCACGTACCGGATGACGCTGTCCGCAGACTCCTGGTGCCCTACGGGAAGGTTGCCGACGTCGGGCGCGGAAAGTGGAGGGTCACGGGATTTGAGGGCGTAGAGTCCACCACCCGAGTCGCCCTCGTAACGCTCAGGAGCGGTGTCACACCGGACAGCATCCCTCACCAGCCAACTGCGACTCCACGGGGCTAACACGCTCGTCGTCATCCCTGGGAAGGCGCCTGTCTGATTGCAGTGCAAGCGCTCCGGGCATATTAGGCAAGACTGTCACGTGCCAAAGTGCTCGGAGTACTTCCGCTTCGGGCATGAAAAGGAAGAATGTGTTAAGACGCACGCTAGCGTAACCGGTGGTACCCAGGCGGAGGACATGTCGCCCCCAGCCATGTGCGTTGAGGAGGTGGAGGGAGCTGCGCACGGTCTGGAACTTAGCGCTCCGTCAGCATCAAGGGCACCCTGCCGAAGCCAGAGGTGCTGCGGAGGCTCACGCGGAAGAGGGTGCCAACGAGTCGGCGACTGACAACCCTGTGACCAAGGACGGCGTTACACCTCTCCCTGCTGTGGCGCTGCTCGAGGACTACGTGGTCCCCTGTACAGCCTGTACACAGTTAGCCGAGGAGCAGACTTAGGAAAGACTTCGGCCACGGACGACGCCAGCGAATCAAACAAGCGCGGTCTTGACGGGCCACTCCCGGCACCGGGCACGGCGCCCAATCCCAGCGTGTAGTGGGAGAAGAAAAAGAAGGGCCGGGCCCAATACCATCGAGAGATCTACCCCCCTCCCCTAGACCAGACTTGGGAAGTAATCCGTTACAAGTAACGGATTCCTTGTAATCCGTTACTTTTTCAAATATGTTTGTAATTGCAACGGTGCTCTTTTTCGGAAGTAATTTGTAATGTAATTTCGTTACAAAATATTGGTAACGAATTACTTACTAAGTACTCGTTACTTTTTAAAAATATGAGCATAATACAGTAACTGGAGCGAGACGAGCAGAACATTCAGCAGCATAAAGACAGCAAGTTCAACAAAATAGAAAACATTAGGAAAAGGAGAATAGCCGAAAAGAAAACACGACTTTCTGTATGACCGGTAACTAGAACCGCTAGAAAAACGGGCAAGGCATGTACGAATATACGAAAGACAAAGATAAAGTAAGACAACGCCGAGTAGGCCCTCCGTCGCCTTCCATCGTGTTTTTCTTCTTCTCTCGGGCAGGAGAAAGCTCTTCGTGTTTATTCGCTTTTGTCGTTTACACCACCATTTCACTCTTTTTAACTTCTTTGACATCTCCCGCCACCTGCACAGACATCAAACGCGGGTCCGTACCCCTCGATTTGCGGGCTCACAACTCGCGTAACAGGCGATGTAGACTCGCGCGAGGGGGTCGAATTCTCTTTGTCTTCGACGTGCGCCACTTTGTTCTAGCACGCTCTTCAGGCACGGCTGAAAAGCGCCCGGCGCGATTCTAAGAGCATTCGTCTGCGAGGGTACAGACGATACTTCTTTTGGTTTACTTGTCTGGGCATAGTGGCCGAGTCCACTCCTCACTTTACAGTCAACCGTCAACATAAAGGGGGGGGAGGGGGTTACTCCATCTAAGGAGTGCTGACAGAGAAGAGAGAGAGAGAGAGAGAACGCGTAAAAGTGGTGTGTCTTCATTGTTTTGTGAAACCAATGGCCACCGCTCTCCTCCCTCTCAATGCCCCCCCCCCCCCTTGGGATCCACGAATATTGGTATGAAAGTGAAAACCGATGAACGATCGATAACCCGTAACCGCCACTCTTTCTCTGACTGGTCGAGTTTTCGGCCATGGAGTGTCCGTCGGCTCTATGGCCATATATTAATGAGATGTTCAGAATTCAGGGCATTAAGGAGAACGGAAACATGGAGTTTCAATGCATCCTTTGCTTGCCAAAAAACAAACAAAAAAACGCACATTATATTAGCGAGAACAACAAACTCTAATCTACGGAAACACATCAATATAGGCTGGGACACCTGCATTCTGCATTGGCAATACATTGTAACGTTAGAACCAAGTTGTTCTTTTCTCATAGCGGAGGTAGACGCTGCTACTGAGCATGCGCACCACTAACTTTGTCTGTACAATCACAGGGATCATTTCCGGAGGCCATAAGCTAGCGGGAGGGCGGGTGTGGTTGCAGCTTTCGGTCCCCTGTCAGCTTACAGGTGAATGGAGTGCACCTACACTCCTTCTCTTAAATAGAATATTTTATTTTTACAAGGAATGCCATAATACTGGCGTATAAAAAATGAAAAGCGTGTTGCAGAACATATTTAAAAAAATATCAAACTTGTTTCTATTGTTTTTCTAGATAAGTGTACGGAAAAAGTAACGTGAAAGTAATTTGTAACGTAGCGAATAAAGTAATCCATTACTTTTCAGCTAAAGTAATTTGTAGGGTAATCCATTACATTTGAGGCTCGCTAATTTGTAATTGTAATCGATTACATTTGAGGCTCGATAATTTGTAATTGTAATCGATTACAATTTTCAAGTAACGAGCACAAGTCTGCCTTAGACGACTTCAGGCGGCCGGACAGCAAGTAAGGCGGCCACGCATGGTTTCAGGGGCTTCGTTCGAGGGGGTCAAGGCAAGTGTTGCGCCACAACCACTTATGATTTGTACGCCCGACAGAGCCATTAAGATTGCAACGCTAAATGTCCGAGGTCTCAACACACGTAAAAAGCTGTACCAAGGGCAACGTTTGTTAATCAATGAGAGACCCCATTTTTCGCCGTTTCAAGCAGCCAAAAAGGATGAGGAGGAGAAAGTTGCCAGTTCACTAAAGCCGTTTTTACTTTAGTATGAAATTTGTGTTGCGCACGCTGTAGGTTTTTCGGGGGTTGTTTTTTGTTTGTGAAGAAGTCCTTTCCCTTGTCGGTATGGGACGTCAACACCGACACGAAAAAGCGCTTTATTAAGTGCGAATTTTTTTTTTTCAGCATTTCACTGGCTGTTTATTTGCATATACGCCCCAGAACGGTGAAAGACTGAGTTTCCTTTTTTCGGGCTAACGCCGTTTTCTAGATTGCAGTAGAACAATTGTTTTTTGCGGGGATTTCACCTGCGTTGTTCGAGCAAACGATAGAACGCCGCCTAGGCACTATACTAATAGAAGAGCGACGATTTTAGGCGACTTGCTCGAAGATTTTGAGGTAGTTGACGCTGGAACCGTTACTAATGAAACGCGTGAGATGCGTTTCAGCCCCTTTAAAGCATCATCCCACGCCCGCCTAGATAGGATCCACGTTTCCGCCTCCGTTGCTGCATTGTTAAGCAAATATCGGGTAACGCCGGTTCTTTTCTCCGATCCCTGCCTGGTTTTTCGACAGTGATCGATGATAGGGCGCCGCCGAAAGCGAAGTTCGAGTGGAAGCTGTGGAAGTTTAACACCAAGCTGCTCGATGATGAGTTCTTTCTAGATGACTTTTGTAAAGCGTATGAACGAAAAGAGTTGTTTCCGTCCTTTAAGCGAACGCATACTGTGTTCATTCCTAAGAGCAGACATGTACAAGTTACTCAAAAAAGTATTTAAGTTAAGTTACTCAGTATGGACGTCAAAATTAATTTGAGTAGGGAAGAAATTACTCAAATGGAAAGTAATTGAAAAAATTACTAATTACCGTAAAAGTAGCGAATTATTCTGAAGTTAATATTGAAGTTATTTTTACATGTCTTTTTATGGTAAAAGAAAGTACCGAGGTTTTGATCCGTTAGCGAAATTGTGCTAGCCAAATATGAATCGGCTTTTTTTTCACAGAAATGCTTTAATAGCTGGTTTTGCTTCTGTGTGCTAATTGTTTTTTTACTTTCCTATTTGTTTGGTCAATGATGTACTGCGACTGTGTCATTTCTACTTTGAGGTTTTGTAGTGTCTGAGCTTGATTTTTTAGACAGTGTTTGCTTGTTTACAGTGTCGCGTAAAGTACATCTAAAAAGTACTTGAAGTAAAGTACAAAGTAAATGAGAGGTTATATATGTACATCAAGTAAAGGAGTAAATACACTGGGTACAATGCACTTGAAGTAGCGTAGAATAAATACAATATATTTAAAGGCAAAGTACAGGCACTTTTAACACAATCTTTCATGATGCCTTTCATTCCCTATACGGTGTTTTTTAACTGGAATACAATGCTTCAGGGCCCAGGGGTAATCGGATGTGCATCAGTTTTTTTACGGAAATGGCAACAAATATTGTTTCAGGTCAAGTCGCCGCAGAGTAGTTGTTTTACTCTCGCTGACGAGCTATTTGACACAATCAACTTATAAGACAGTGCTTATTTGTGGTCGGTCTTATAGCTTCCATTGCTTCACTCAGAGAAATGAGCAGATGACGTCTTGAAAGAGCGCGTTTTCACACGACGATACCGCCATTTTTCTTTTTTGTTTTTTTCAAATTTAGGGAATGTACATTGAAGTCGGGAGTTTTACTTTTCTTCGGAAAATACAAGAACATGTCCAGAGCATTTACTTCGAGTAAAGTAAATATTTTCTAAACAGTATACAGTACCCTGTACATAGAGTACTTCCCAACTCTGCCTGTTTATTAGTTTTTATAAAACCGTTGGGGAATTATTTCAGGTTTCTCAAACGATTTTTCAATCGTTAAAGATCTGCAGAATCTGAGTTTTGGGAGGAAAGGCAACGCAAAAAATAATCTGCGTTGCCTTTTACCACGCGATTCTTCGAGTACAACACAAGCTACGGGAGCACCAAATGAGTTGCAGAGCAGGTGCTGATATTTTGTTGCCTCCTTTGAGTGAGGATACAGTGTGTGCATTTCCTGTAGTGGGCGAAAGTTTCTACGTTCGGGAGAAGCGGGGACCAGCCCTTTCTTCAAATGGGTCAAGTCTCCTTGAGCTTCGAGACACAAAGAAACGCCAGTCTTCGGCGCTAATCACGCAGTTACTCGGCCTCTCTTGCGTCGTGTTTGTTCGCTCCCCGCGCCTCGTAGCACTGTTGTTGCAGTGGAGGGGCTTGTGAAAATGTTGGGGGGGGGGGGTTCGGACACTCCAAACCATTTCCCCCCCTTTCCTACGCCACATGCTTCCCCCTCTTTGCAAATATCAGCTGATCTTCCAACATCTTATCTCCTTTGTGCAAGAATGTTTGTTGATAGGCTAAAATTCGAAAGTAATTTGTAACTTGAGTAGAAGTTACTCAAAAAAGGTATTAAAGTAGACTACTAATTACCGAAATAAAAATGTAATTGAAAGTTACTAAACTACTCAGAAAAGTATTTAAACTACAATAACTTGAGTAGAGTAGTTCAACAACGTACAAGTCTGCCTAAGAGTGATGATGTTGTGAAACTGCGCCCGTCACTCTCTGCAATGTTGATTACAAAGTTCTTGCAAAGATTTTAGCGCGGAGGTTTCAAAGTGTAGCCTGTAGGCTTATTAGTAACCACCCAACGTGTGGGATCTAAGGCAGACCTATAATGGCGCACGTGCATGTCGCACGCAGCGCGTTGGAAGCGTGTAATGGGGGCATGGGCCAAGTAGCCATGCTCCAGATCGATCTTAATAAGGCGTTCGACCGTATCAAGCACGATGTACTTTTTGATGTTTTAAAGTATGTAAGTGTGTATGATATTATTTTGGAAGGTGCCAAAATCGCACATAAAGATTGTACCACAAGGCTTGTCATAAATAAAGAGGTAAAGGAGGAAATTTACGTGCGCACGTCCGTAAGGCAAGGATGTCCCATGTCACCGCTGTTATTCAAATTGTATTTACCTATAACGTTTTTGTTTAAGTGTCGTGAATAGTAAAGATTGTCGGGGCTTCCGTCTGCAAAATACCCAGCCAAAGGGTATCAGTTATGCAGATGATATCGCGGTGTTTTGCAGTGACAAGCTAAGCGTTAGTGCCGCGGTTACTTTGGCGAAATGCTTCTGTGAGGCTATACTGGCGCCGCTATAAATTGGAACAAGATCCGCGGGTTTTGGCACGGCGCATGACCCACAACTCCTTCAGAGTACGAAGGCGTTAGCTGTGACCGCGTGCCCTGCGCATATACCTCGGTGTACCTGTAAATTGTTACCAGTGATAACAAAAACTATTGGTCGGGGGTTGCCACCAGCCTGGCCAGCCGCTCTTCCCGATGGAAGCAACGTGATCTGTCCATCTTCACGAGAGCAACTGTTTGCAACATTTTTTTTTATTTAGAAAATATGGTATGTTTTGCGAGCGATACACTGTGCTCGCGTGAGTGTTTAGAAGTTTCACCATATTTTCGCTTTGTTTATCCGGGGATCTAATTGGGAACGCATGAGGCGTGACAACCTCCTACACCGGGTGCGTCACGGGGGACTTGGGCTTTCACGCTTGTTTGTCAGCAACTCGTGTCTCGATTCTTTTTCTTCGAGAACAGGAGCATCCCTTCATTCGAACGTTTATCCAGACCAAACTGCCACCTCATCTGCCTTAATTTCGTGTTTCCTCGTGTGGTGGCAAGCCCACTCGACTCGTAGGGTTTCAAAAGAAGGTGATTGACGCGTGGGTTTTTGTTGGCTTTTTTTAAAATATTTGTCTCATGTGAGCAGGAAAACACTGCTGCACGATTTGGTAGTCAGTTCGTTTCCGACACCGTATAGAACTGTTTTTTTGTAATGGCAACCAAGATGCACTGCAGAGAGTCAAAAATATGTGGGAACCTCCTTCCGTGAAAACCATTTTTTTAAACCCATTAACCGCCGCTACCATTTCTAGTGCATGTATCATAGAAATTTCAAGCATTTTTTCAGGTAGTGCAATGTTGCACTTCTGTGCAAAATTTTGTTGGTCTTGCAATGACGGTTTTTTATTTACATAAGGTTCCCAAATGGGAACATTGGCCAGAAACGATATACATTGAGTCATAGGATAAATCAGTCACAACGTGATGAATATTGTTCCGCTCAACCTACTTGTGAAACTGCTCTGCGCAGTGGATGTGCAGAGGGACTTCACACTTTTGCACATCATTCGGGAGTTTTTCTTGCAAAGCCGGCAGCGTCTTTGCTTTCCGGATGGAACCATGTGATGGCCACTTCCATTAGTGTTCCAGAAGTGCAAGGCTCCAGATGGACCTGGTACTTCTCGTTCCGGGGCAACTTCGCCGAAAAGGCCTTGTACAATGAGTCGCACAAACTGCAATTGATCATGTTGAGGCTCGTTCTGGAGGTCCACGTGGAGCCTCCATGCTGCCACTCGCAGCGTCACAAGCAGGTTGGAAAGCAGTGGCCAATACCATTTCTTACTACGAAGAGTGGGCCTGTAGTCACTAATAAACCTATCAAGCAAATCAACGCCACCCATGTGCTTGTTATATTGCTGGATGAGTTTGGGCTGTTGTACTTGAACTCTCTTGCGCTGTGTTCGACTGTAGCGGGTGGTGCTCACCATAGGATGAACAGTGTCATAGTTGGTTGCCAAGCACACGCACTTGTTATCGTTCCATTTGACAGCAAGCACTTCTCCGTCGCAGCGCAAGTCGAACTCTCCGCGGTCTTTTTTGCTGAGTAGCTTGGTGTCTTCAAGGGGACACTTTTTAGCCTTGCTTCTCTTACTGTTCCTGTCGCTCGAAAGCCCAAGTGTTTCAACTCTTGCAGAAGGCTGTGCGATGTGAAGAAGTTGTCCATGAACACGGTGTGGTCAGTAGGCATAGAAACACATTTCAATGCAGTAAGTACCACTCGACTGCCCAAAGGCTCTGCGGTTGATGTTTCAGCATTCTTTCCACAGTAGATGTCAATATGAAAAGGATATCCCGAAGAAGAGCACAAGACCCACTGCTTATACCCAAAACGAATGGGCTTTCCTTTGATGAACATCTTGCAGCTGTGGCGTCCAAAGTAAGGCACCATTTGCTCATCCACACTTAGCTCCGTTGCAAATACGCCGAACTGCAGCAGGCTTTTGTTGACTGCTTCCAAAAGCGGACGAAGTTTCGAAATCTTGTCGTTCTTGTCCAGCGTTTCGTTGTTGGCTGCATGTAGGTACTTTTTATCTGTCGAAACTTGAACCGGCTCATCACTTTTCCAACGAGAGGCACGCTCACGTCTTCGGCTTTGGACCAGTACAAATCCTCTCGGGGTAACGAGTGGTAGCCAGTCAAGAAAAGTATGCCCAGGAATTTGTAGAGGTCCGTTTTAGTGAGTATAAACTGGTGATCATTCCTCTGGCGGGCATATCTATTAGTCTCAGTGATGAGGAGATTCACCACTTCGTCATTGAATAACTTCTTGAAGAGAAGTATAGGCTCCATGTCTACTAAATCGGGACGCAGGACGCGAAGAGGTTCAGGCACAGTTGAAGTGATTGGTTCTGAGAATATCTCATGAACCTGCCAGTTTGGCACATCTGCTGTTTTTTTTTTTTCTTTGCTGGCTGCTCAACCGTTCGGTCATCAACATTTGTAGATTGCACTTCAACTTCGCCGGCGACATCGCACGGCAGAGTAGAGGTTAGCAACATATCAGCGATCTCCTCTTCCTCGTCAGTCAAAGGGTCGCCTCCATTTGATGGAGGCAGGATTACCAAGTCTGCACTTTCTTCGTCGTCGTCGTCGTCTAGAACCATTTGAACCGCCTCTTCAAGCGTCAAGCAACGCCGCCGTGACATCTGTAAAGCCAGTATTCATGTTGTAATTATTCCTAAACACGGCCCCTGCATGAACGCCGAACAGAGGCACCGCCACCATAACCTACATATTCGGCCATTGTTCCCTTTTGGGAACATCGAAAATTATAAGCCTCCAACATGCACAATATATTTGTCTCCACAAATTCAACTTTATAAAACAAAAATATATGTTTCTGGGACAAGATATAAAAAATATAGAGCGTTTTACATTATTAACATACCTTTGGTCGTGATTCGTGTCGGGAACGATGAAAGCAGGCGCGGCAAGGCGCAAAATACCACAAGAAAACGTGATTGAGAAGAAAACGAAACTATAGCATTGGAACGAAAAGTTATCTCCCAAATGATCCGTCTTTTTAGAACATATAAATCTTGATTTTAGTCATTTTGAAGCAAACATGAAAAAACTGGGAGCAGTTTTTCAATCGCAGGTTTCTGTTCCCAAATGGGAACAATGGCCCTTAATGGGTTAAAGTTACACACCAATACGTGCACCGGTCAAAGTGTGGCTAAGAGAAAAGGGTATTTATGAGCTGTGGCCTGTGAACTGTTTCCTGTGTAAGCAACACTGAGACAATTGAACATGTTTTTTTATACTTTGCTGGGATACCGTATTTTCCTGGAATGTGCTCCAGCGCACGCTTAGAAAGGACTGCCCATTGCCCCATCGGGCATTCGTTTTTTGAATGCAACTAACAACGACTGCGTACTGTTTTGTAATGTTTTTTTGTTTTTTTGCTGGGCTTTTGTAGATATTATTGGTCTCTCATAGAAGTGCGGCATGCCGACCCCAAGACGCAAGAAGTCTGTTTCTATTTTTTCAACTTTGCCAAGCAAGTAGAAAGCGTGTTTGCCACCTGCGAGCCTAAGCCCGAGTGGCTAGTCCTTTGTATGTACCTTTTCGACATTATAAATTTTCAATATGTGCTACAAAAGGTCTGTAGTGCATTTTTAATGTGTATTTACGCTGGCTATTTGCTTTTGCTATAAAAAAAAGTGTCTGCGTGGTCTAGTGGGTAGCGTGTTTGGCTCGCAACCGAAAGGTCGTGGGTGTGATCAAACTTCAGCTAAAAGTCATCGATATTTTTTTCTTGGGGGCCGTCGAACTGAAGGCCCAAACTTTACGAGGGGCTTGATAACGGTGCGATATAACTTATTAAACAGCTAAAGTAGTATCAAAGCAAAAAACAAAAACAAAAAAAAAATTAATGTTTTGCAGTAAGTAGGGTTAAGAAATCCCATAATATTTCTTTTTGTAGACAGTAACATCTACACTAGCTATTTTAGTAAGTTGTATCACTCGGCTATCAAGCCGCTTGTGAAAGTTGGTAACTTCGGTTTGGCAGTCAGTGCGCTGTGTGTCGAAGCTGAAGTTTTGGGGTGTATTATATGGGACAAGGGGTGTAGTACTACACTCCCTATTTCTGAGAGTGTAGCTTTGTTAATTCCCGAATAATCGTTCAAGCATTGTCGGAAATCACCATGAACAACATTATAAAGAAACGTAAGCTGATCTATATTTCGTCGTGTCGCTAAATCACGCGCTCCTAGCAGGGCACATAATTTGGATACCGGAAGACATAAAACTGTAGCGATTGTACGCAAACCATGTTTTTTGTTTTTTTACAGCCTCGAGCCCATCAGAAGACAACTTGGTGTGGGGATCCCATATGACATCAGCATATTCTAGCATAGGCCTAATTATAAATACATAAGCCGACTATGTCTCTGTCGCACAATGGCAAAGGTCGCGTTTTAAAAACCACAATTTCTATAAAACTTTCTAGGCGATAAAGTTTACATGAGCTTTCCACGTTAGTTCAGAAGTAATTAAAACACCAAGATATCGAAATCGTGTAACTGACGGAAATGATTCTGGAAGTAATGGAGTATGTCAAAGACAATGGTGGACATCACTCTCGCTATTGTTTACACTCAGCACCGTGATGCAGGCGAAGAATCATACATAAAGGATGATCAAAATCGTTCACTCTAATCTTTACGAACTTTGATATTCAGATCCAATCTGCCCTAAACTAGCGCGTACCCTAGTATACATTTTCTTCTACAGGATAAACTGACAGAACCTGCTGTTAAGGTTTGTTCTTGACAAGATGCCGGTCAATACAATTTGCAAATAAGCATCGCCCTTGCTAACTGATGATTTTTGTTAAATGAAACAAAGTAGTATTTCGACATGGCAGCTTTGGTCACTTTCTGACGATGTGCAGAGCGTAATCGTCATAGTTCCGCCACGCGCCTTTGTGTGTTTTTCTTTTGTCCAGCCCACAAACGTATCATTGCTATTCATAACATTAAAAAAGGCAATAATATATTTCTATGTGTCTGAGGAGACATATATGTATCAGGAACACATAGTCTTTTAAATCAACTTTAAGCTCAGAAATTTGACAAAGGCTCTCCCAAATCACTTATACACGTGCCTATCGAGATAAAAAGACGAAATGTGCAGAAAGACAGAGAGAGAGAGAGAGAGGGAGAGATATAAAATGGCATTCTTCAAAAGAATCGGATACAGGATGCCAGTAAAGTTTCTTCGTTGTTCTTCTTGGCTGGCGGCTTGGTAGTTTGGTGGACGATGGAGGCTTTGGGGGTTCCGAGTTCAAGACATTTATTTACATTACAAACTTTGTACAATTTAAGTACAAGTAGGGAAGTTTGCATCTCCGTCGAACTCCTTTACAGTCGTTCAAAGCAAGCAAAAATCACCCCTTCCCGCCCCGTCACGAGCTTTTAAAACCTCGGTCCTTCTCGCCCTCGGGAAGGGATCGGCCAATAGGTTTGAATCCCCTCGGAGTCACGTGCTGCCACCCGTCCAATGGCCGACATGGCGCATGCAGGCACATTTGTCAAGTTCCCAACGGACCCGAGGTGACAGCCCCGTAACTCCGACAGTGGTCGTCGTCGCCGTCTTCATGGCGCCACAGCGAGCCCCTTAGTCGAAACCCGATCGGCCACGGGGGTGCGCCGAGCAGCAGCCGCCTTCGTAAACAAACAAAAAGATAACACTTCTCGAGCACAGCGACCACCCGGGAGCGGCCGAACCTGCCTCGCACCGAGGCGCGCAAGCCCCTAACGAACCCGAGGGGACAGCCCCGTAACATCGATGGTGGTCGCCGTCTTCGCGGTATCACAGCGGACACCTCGGTCGAAACCCGACCGGCCGCGGAAAATACGCCGAGCGACCGCCGCCTCCTCATATAAACAAAAGAAAACACTCCCCTCGCCTGGTGACCCCCCGGGGCTGTCCAATATACCCCGTCCCAAGGCGCGCCAGCGGCGGACGCGAGGCCGCTAACAAAATAAACAAAAGGAAACACTCCGCGGCGTCCCCAACCTTACATGCCTATATTGCAAAAGAAATACATAAATATGTAATGATATTCCTAATTACACATAAATGGCACGAAGAACCGGCGAAGGCTTTGTGATCCTAACATAATTCACATTTGGGCATCAGCTTGCACGAACTCCGCGAAATACCGCCTCGAAAGGTTTTTGTCACACTCTAAGAAATGCCTGCGAGTCTACTTACCCGCAAAATACTCAAAAAGCCAATCTCTGCGATTTAGGAAATCAGCTCAGCGAATGATGAGGCGGAACATCCGTTTAGACCTAAAAATGAAGTCCGCGCTGTGGCATTACGCAATGCAAAGCGTCTATGCTTGCATTGCGCAATGCCACAGCGCAGATTGGTTCAGATGATAGAACACGACGTGTTCTATCACTGGTGAACCAATCATAAACAGGAAAGGCCCAGTCACTTGCGCTTTTGACTCCGCTTGATTGGCCCGATTAGTTCGTATACCGTTGGCTGCGTCTGGAACGAAGTGTATACAAAGATCATCATTTGCGGGTCGAAATTCGCTTTCTTTCCGCCCGAAAACATCTGATCGAGGATTGGCGGGTTTCATTCGCGCTCACTCTGGTTTCCATGGTCACGTGGCATTGAAACTATGTGTATTAAATATTATCACGAATGAAGGCGACGAGACGATGAATATAGGGTATCTCAA
>JAZHYW010016816.1:0-17500 GCA_037355805.1 Ixodes ricinus | reverse complement strand
CAAAGTTCGCGTCCGTCCCGGCCGCTGCAGGTCCCACCTCGTCTCTCTCGCCCTTCGGCGGGCTCCACTCAGGTGGAGCTGAGTTGTTTATTTTGCCGCGCAGCCGGGGCTCTCGAATGATGTCGGATATCCCCGATGCGACGGGCTTTCACTCAGGTCGACACCGCGCGGACACCTATGTACACGTGGGATTCTGCGAATGCTCCCAGTGTTTAGTCAGACTAAAGGTCCTCAAGCGATATCAGAACCGGAACACGAGAGAGATTTATGATACCTTCACTATCTATAGACCAAAGGGGATACGTGCATCAGTGCCCCGTCTATGGACGATTCCAAACAGGACATATGACCACCGCCATGTTCCTCTTGCCGTGAGCACAGCACGATGCAATAACAGGCCTGCCAAATCTATCTTTGGAAGCGCGTACTGCACGTGTTTGCACGCATAGGCATGGTCTCCTATACTGACCACGTGATACTGACGAAGCCTGGCAGATTGCTACGAGACGCGGCCGCCATAAGTGAAAAGAGAATGCGGCAGACAACGGATGAGAGGAGAGGAATGTAATCGGGCGTCCCCTGCGGCGAGACGTCGAAACACACTGCTCCCGAGCGATGGAATCTCCGCTCGTGCTGCTCGCGTTCTTCGCGCTACCGCTTATTTTCTCGTCGGGTTTGAAAACCCTATTGGGTCCTCGCCGGTGCAGACGCTGTGCGCTGAATGCCTAAAATGCTCTCTGCTACCAGATCCTCGCGCTTCAATTCTGCAACCGGGCACTCCATGACTCGCGTCGTCGAACTGCCAGACTTTGTGAGTATAGAGGAGGCTATGGCATAGGGCACCATTCGGGACCGTCAGCGCGCAAACGTCTTTGGCGGCGAGATGCGGGTCAGCCTCCATGGTTCCCCCTCGTTACATCATTACCTTGCGAACAACAATTTCGATGGTGCTTGTGATGATCATGGTGGAAGTTTAAATCATCGCGCTCTTAAAGCAACGCTCCAAACACCACCAAGATTGAAGTTCTTCCATTCCTCCTATTTCCGTCGAAGAGAGATCCTTTGCTGACGTCATAGTCAGCATTTGCCAATCATGGAAGGCGATCACAGCGACGCGCTGATCGCGCACGTCGCCAATAGACATATTGCTAAAGGGATCCGGCCAACTCGTCGAAAGCCAACTCGTCGACGGCCAACTCGTCGACGGCCCATTCGTCGAATAGGGCAATTCGTCGAAGGGCAACTTGTCTAAAGGGCAGAGGCGGTCGAAGGGCGATTCGTCGAATGGGTTGGATGATGGTCCAATATAAAAAATCGTGGTTCCTTTTCATCTTTGACCTTTATTTTTATTTGTGTTTGGACTAGGGACAGCGCCTTTGTTCAGTTGCAAAATCGAAAGAAAAATTATAAGAGGACAAAGACAAGAGAAAGCCTAGACAAGTTAAAAAATGTGTCATATCGGGATCGTCCCTTTGTTACCTTTCTTTATTACTTATTTGCATAATGAGCCGCCGCAGACTGTCGCCGCGAGTGGCGTGGACGGGACGGGTGGGTCAGGTGGGTTGACAATTTTGATGAGCCACCGCAGACTGTCGCCGCGAAGCGGCATCAACTGATGGGCCGGGTAGGTTAACACGCGCCCCAGTGATACACGAGCGACATAGTGACCGTGCCCCACTGTACCGTGAAAGTGGCGAAAGCGGCAAGTTGTTGACCTACGACAAGAAAGAGCAGACTGGAGGTCCAGCTTTCTAAGGAGAGCGCCTATTGGTACACATTTTCAACAAAGGAAGTTACACATAAAAGACAGAACACGAATTATTATAGTGCAGTATTTGCTTTAAAATTTAAAAGAAAAATATATATTTAGCTTTAAAGACGCGGCGACAAGTTGGCCTCTTCGACGAGTTTTCCTTCGACGAGTCGCCCTATGACGAATGGGCCTATTGGACAAATGGGCCGCCGATGAGTTGGCCGTCGACGAGTTGGCCTTCGACGAGTTGCCCTTCGACGAGTTGGCCTAGACCCATTGCTAAATTACCCAAGCATCAAGGAGAATGTAGCGATGGGTGTTCCACGCGCCACACGCGCACGCCTTCCCCGTGTAAAAGATTCGAAGTAAATAACCAAAATAAAGCGTTGACGAACGCGGGTGCAAGATGCAACTTGTTTTAGGCATTTGCTTTAGAAATGTTACTACTGCTGAGGTCAGCACGTGTGGCGCGTGGAACACCAATCCCTGCATTTTCCTTGATGCTTAAGTAATTTAGCAATAGGGCTATAGGGCTGTCTGGCAGGGAAATGGACTACCTCAACCTATTTTCATGAAAAAAAACTTTCTTGTAGTTTTCTTTTAAGTTTCACGAAGGATTCACGTACTATTGAATTTACGTGATTTCCAAAGATCTCCTTTTCGCATTTTCTTTTAAATAAATATTAGCTCCTCCTGTATTTTTTAATTAACACATCCCTTATTTCCTCCTTTTCTTTTACTTCTAATGCATGAAAACATCAGCTGATAGCAACAAAAAGTTAGGGCGAAACAAGCTGGTTAAGGTTTAACATTTTTAGACAAAACCCCGAGACTGGGGGGGGGGAGGGGAGGAGAGGGCAAGGACAACACAACACAAAGTCTCAAACACAGCTGAAATTTATTGGACAGAATATTGTGGTTTTATAGGGTACAGGTGCCCGGAAACCAAAAGGAAGGGAAAGGGGAGTGGATGAACTTCTTTTCTCGAGCGCACGAGAGAGGGAGGACATTGACCAATAGCACACCGGGACATCACAAAAAAAAGGGCTGCGGGATGGTGACCCATTAGGGGAAAGATCAAACATTGACAAAGGCGAACAACCCCCGACATTCGTCACACCCGAAACAAAGGGGCAGGGGTGAAACTTAAACCCGAACAAACAACATCCTAAACAGATATAAGGTGACCTCGAAACGATCAAATTTGTAAAAATCTTTTCAACTCCGTGTCCAAAATTAAAAGACGGCCTATTTACTGCATTTCCGTGACTAATAATAGTGAAGGACTCCTTTACCAAGCGTTTATGATCCTCTCCTCTCGGTCAACACAACCGATGTGGAATTCCATAGAGGTACACAATTATTACATTCTAACACATGTTTTGACATTTCTGAATACTGGATCTTTGTTTCTAATACAGCGCTTGTGTTCAGTTAAACGATCATTCAAACACCGCTTCGTTTGTTCAATGTAACATAACCCACAGGCGAAAGGAATCTTGTAAACTACGCCCGACACACAATCAACATCTTTTTCTCTATGTTTTTTGATACATCCAGTTCTGGCCGAGTTGAACGGGGTCATTAGCACTGTGTTCAGCAATGATTTCAAGCTAAGTCGGTTGACCCCGGAGGGTTTCCGGACCGGTTTTGATTCAAATCGCGCCTCCAGACCCGGAAAGTAGCCTAAAGACAGTGTTTTACGTCTCTGGCGCTGATGGAGACGGGAGGCGCCGGAGTCTCGCCCCACGGGGGAAGACCAATTCAAATATAGGAAACCTTTACTCAATCCGGCGGATCCTCAAAAGTTGGGTGATCATGGGCACGGCAGCAGCAGGGGGGATCGACCGTACCGTGCCCCAACGACAAAGCCAACGAAGCTCTTTTCGGGAAGGAGCGGGACGACGCATGCGTTGTAAAGGAACAACGGTTCCTTTACAATGGACGTAGATATGATGTTAAGAAAGAACAGCCAACGGAAGAAAATACAAGGGTCGATCATTGCGGAAGAAATGTGGCCTAACGAATATGATTAATGTGAAATATGCCCAAAGTGTGTCTTGCCGTTTGTTTTGAAATGTAGAGACAAATAAAACGTTTTAAAACATGCAAGATCGTTCTCGCCGCCGTCCCAAAACGAAAGCTTTAAGAAAAAAAAACAGTTGTGGCGGGGCTTATTGACGCCGATCGTCCGCTACATGTGGTGATCGGCGCCGCCACAATGTAGTCCCAAAGAGGGGGCTAAAAATTTGGTAGTAAAAACCAAGGCAAGTGTGAAATTTCTCACAGAAATAATGGGTTATAGTCTAAGGGGGTACAAAAGTTGGACACAGAGTTTGAAAGGAAGGTACAAAAAGGTTTCTATGTTAGGTGGCGCAAGCTACCGCCCAGTATGAAGGGCGAAGCTACCGCCATCTATGTAGCCACTGCCGGCAGCTCCGTCGCCGCTGGTTCAAACATTCCACCGTCCCCGCACTATCCCGATGTCGGCACGGCACTGGCGCCGGTACGGGACGAGGATCCGTCTTTGGGAATGAGGCCTTACGCCCAGCTGGCTTCCTCTTCCTACTCCAAATTAACGTTCACAGCGATTCACCGAGAACCTAGCAGCACCTTACGCGCATGTCGCATTTCCAGCACAACGTAAGTATATGGGACATAGCATTGGCTCTGCGATCATTTTCAAGCGATTTACGCGTTCGCTTCTTCTTTGTCGACTTCTCCAGCTTGCTTCGACCAGAGCCGATAGAGACTTTAGACAGCTGTGCATATGGAATCGCCATAACCGACCTTCAGTTTTTGTTTCCTCTTATTCCGTCCGCTTCACTTCATCATTGCCACAGCAGGACAGGTTATTGCCATTTTAGGTGCTACTGTGTCCTTCTCAAAACCATAGGACTTTGGGGAGGCTCGTTGACGCCCACTTCAGTGGCTCGGCATCTCGGTAAGACGAGAAAAGGTCGGCAATGGCGGCTCAATCTGGCGCGTATTTAAAGCGTCTATACACCATTCCAATATTTACGAGTCCTCAGCCCGGCGTGCGATCTCCTTGGCCCAGAACGCGCTTGTTCGTTGCTTCAGAAAGCAAGCAAAGCGAACGCTGAAATTGGAACCGGGCAGGAGCAGATGTTTCGGTGGCGCTAGGTGCCTACATGTCTGTCTGTCTGAGGGTGAAGACATCCATTGTTGCCCTGAGTATGCTAGCGCGTGAAGCTCTCGCGCACTTGGTGCGTGACTTGGGCGCTAAAATGGCGTCCAAGCATTAGCCAAAGCTACGCGCTCGAGCTGAGGGACACCAGATTGCGCGCGCTACAAAATGCATAAAGAAACGATTGGGCGCAAAATGGCTGAGTTGTCACCACTCAAGCAAAACCGCGCGTGTGTATGAAGGCACTCTAGGTGGCGCCAGAGCCGTATATTAGGAGAGTTTGGACAATAGGCGGAGCAAATGGCTGCCGCCAGCGCCGAAGATTCCCCCCGCGCTTAGAGCGTAAACTAAATTTGCGACACAGCGTCGACCAATCAGGAGACCTCTACTCCATCTCACAAATGTCTGCAGTGAAGACAAAGGTACAGGCGCGTGAGCCTAGCTCAGCGAAACGCTTTTGTTTGTACGAGACCTCGTGCATAGGAGGCACCTTCCAAAGCCACGCGCTCGTGCCCATGCCTTTGTCTGCACTGCTAGAACAGCGTCCTGAGACTGGCTGAAAGAAAGCAGTGCAAAGGGTGGGGTGCGCGAGCGTCTTGAGACGCGGAGTCCCGCTCGGCACGGCTCAAATTATACTTCGTTTCACTTTATCGGCGAGCGAAGCCAAAGCTAGAAGCGCGAGACCAGCGCTTTTTGCATTTCTCCCCAGCTCGTGCGCTCGAGCAAGCCTGAACGCACGGAGCTTCCGTGCTCGCGCTTCCAGTTTTGCCTTCGCTCGCACATAAGGTGAAACGAAGTATAGTCGTGTCACAAATTTAAAGCACACGACCACCGCTAGGGGCTGTTTCGCGGCCTGTGGTTGGCCCCGAGGTGCTCGCCTATTCAAACCAATGTATGGCCAAACTCTCTCAATAAACGGCTCTGGGTGGCGCTCTTTTGCAGGCTCCTCTCCTCGTGACATCATTACCTCTGCCGACAACAAGTTCGATGGTGTTCGTAGTGAGCAAGGTGGAAGCTTGAAATCATAGCACTCTAATATTAACACTGCCAACACCGTTAAAATTGAGGTTCTTACATTCCTCTTATTTCCTTCAATGAGAAATCCTTTGCTGACGTCATGGTCAGCATTCGGCCAATCGTTGTAGGCCGACCACAGCGACGCTTTCGATCGTTTACGACGCCAATACTCGTGGACAACTTTTTGGGGCATCTCCAAAGAGAGGAAGAGATCACGCGTGCACAGCTTTGATCAGCGCTCAAGCTCGCGCTCCAGTACCTGTGATGGCATGCATAGCTGCGTAAAGTTGTCCCCAAGTATTGGCGACGTGCGCGATCGAAAGCGTCGCTCTGATCGTCCTTCCACGATTGACCCAGTGCTGACTATGACGTCAGCAAAGGATTTCTTTGACGGAAATAAGAGGAATGGAAGAACTTCAATTATGGCGGTGTTGGCAGTGTTGCTTGAAGGGCGCAATGATTTCAAGCTTCCACCATGCTCATTACAAACACCATTGAATTTGCTGTTCGCAAGGTAATGACGTCACGAGAGGAAACCATAGGAGGCGCCACCAAAACATCTCGCCGCTAATAGACATATTTGAGGGCAATGTATAGAGCGCATGCTCTGATCGTGCTCTCAATATTTGGCTGTCAAGTCTGGCAATCTGGGTGATGCGGAATGCACGTTGCAGAACTGTGGAATCTCGCCGTCAGCGCGAGCTCAGCAGTCGCGCACACAGCTATGGCCAACGTTCTTAGATCTCGGTCAGTTGTTGTTGTTTGTTTGTTTATTTTGGGGTGAAGAGAAAGGGGGAGCCAGGAGATATGTGGGCCTCCAGTCAGGGGCAAGTCGCTACCTGGCTTTTGGGAGATGGGTAAATAAAGGAAAGAGGAAGAGAAATGGTTATGTAAAAGTTGGAGCATCCGATGCATTGTAGTCCAAAAGCCAACGGGCTTGTTTAGAATTGGGCTTGTGACAAAATGAGTCCGAAGCGAGCAGGAAGATAGCATCCGCTGTTATCGCAGTGCCGATCTGAGATGGCAAAGTTCGTCAATGTACCGCGGAGGTCCCCATCTCGGCTCCGCACTATATCAGGATGTTGCTAGCTTGCCGTGCTACCTATTCAATCGCATACGTGAATTGAAACGTTGAATACTTGTTGTAGATCCGTCGTGTGAGTTTTGTTTTGTGTCAGCGAACATCAGAGTCGATCCGAGAGCTCACTGTCCCGGAGATATTGGAGGAGAGCACGAAAGGCCTTTTCGACGATTCCCAGCGTTCCACTGGGGTTCAAAAGGTCTTGGGCAGTGGAGTGTGGAAGTCCAACTGCAGCGTAGGATCGCAGTAGCACTTTTCGGAGGTCCATCATGGGTTGGACACAAAAGTGGTGCATGGGTTGTGTCTTCAGGATCACCACAAATTGGGCATCCGGGGTCTGTCTTGCGGCGGTACATATGGAGACGCTTTGCGGTATGCGGACAGCCGGTTCGAAGTCTGTGCAGGAGTGATGCCTTTGAACGTGGGAGTTTGCGTGGGATGCTTGGAGGTAGTCTTCCTGTCGCTACCCCTGTGTGGGGTGTTTTTTAAGGACGGTATTCCGTATAAGTCTGTGTGCCTCATTAAAGCGATCTAAAAGGAATGTAGGGTCACCGTCGTCATGAGCACGCGGAGCAAGCTCGTCTGCTCTCTCGTTGCCGGGAATTCCAACATGGGATGGAATCCACTGCAGAGCCAAACTCCAGCCAAGGTCTTCCACCATTGCAGCTGTTAATGCTACTCTATTTAAGAGAGGGGTGGCCCTTTCGAGACGTTTGAGTTGTTGTAGTGCGCCTCTAGAGTCCGTGAGTACCACAGCCTCGGTTGGCGGGGTGATGTTTTTGAGTGACTCGAGCGCTGCCCAGATAGCAACAAGTTCTGCAGTAGTCGATGATGTCTCGAAGTTAAGCCTGCCAGACACTTCGAAGTCTACTTCGGGAATAGTAATAGCAACAGTTGCTGTTTTCTTGACAGCATTGACAGAGGCGTCCGTATATACGTGGGTCAAATCGCCGTAAACGTCCTCCAGGCGTTCGAACGTGATCGATCGGGCGACTAACGTGGGGACGTTCGCCTTACGCTGGAAAATTGGTAGTGTTTCCTGTATCAACAGGGGCGCTCTCTTTGAATGTGGAGGAGGAGGATATATATATTCCTCTGGTGCTCCAATCTCGTGCTGAAAATTGAATGCCAGCTGTCCGAGGTGAGAATTTGTACGGACCAACAGGTGGAAATTAATATTGTCCACCACGGGAACACTGTTAATGCGAGCGATGTGACGCATTGCTCTCTGCCGGAACTAGGGTCGCGGTGTTTGCTGAAGAAGGTGAAAGCCCGAGGCAGCAACGCAGCGCCTTCCTGTGAAAGGTGTCAATGTCCCGAAGCTGGGCCCTTCCGATGTTTAGGAGTGGCAGGGAGTACAAGAGCCTCGACATTATTTTGGGGTGAAGAGAAAGGGGGAGCCAGGAGATATGTGGGCCTCCAGTCAGGGGCAAGTCGCTACCTGGCTTTTTGGGAGATGGGTAAATAAAGGAAAGAGGAAGAGGAAATGATTATGTAAAAGTTGGAGCATCCGATGCGTTGTAGTCCAAAAGCCAACGGGCTTGTTTAGAATTGGGCTTGTGACAAAATGAGTCCGAAGCGAGCAGGAAGATAGCATCCGCCGTTATCGCAGTGCCGATCTGAGATGGCAAAGTTCGTTAATGTACCGCGGAGGTCCCCATCTCGACTCCGCACTATATCAGGATGTTGCTAGCTTTCCGTACTATCTATTCACTCGCATACGTGAATTTAAACAATGAATACTTGTTGTAGATCCGTCGTGTGAGTTTTGTTTTGTGTCAGCGAACATCAGAGTCGATCCGAGAGCTCACTGTCCCGGAGATATTGGAGGAGAGCACGAAAGGCCTTTTCGACGATTCCCAGCGTTCCACTGGGGTTCAAAGGTTTTGGGCAGTGGAGTGTGGAAGTCCAACTGCAGCGTAGGATCGCAGTAGCACTTTTCGGAGGTCCAAAATGGGTTGGACACAAAAGTGGTGCATGGGTTGTGTCTTCAGGATCACCACAAGTTGGGCATCCGGGGTCTGTCTTGCGGCGGTACATATGGAGACGCTTTGCGGTATGCGGACAGCCGGTTCGAAGTCTGTGCAGGAGTGATGCCTTTGAACGTGGGAGTTTGCGTGGGATGCTTGGAGGTAGTCTTCCTGTCGCTACCCCTGTGTGGGGGTGTTTTTTAAGGACGGTATTCCGTATAAGTCTGTGTGCCTCATTAAAGCGATCTAAAAGGAATGTAGGGTCACCGTCGTCATGGGCACGCGGAGCAAGCTCGTCTGCTCTCTCGTTGCCGGGAATTCCAACATGGGATGGAATCCACTGCAGAGCCAAACTCCAGCCAAGACCTTTGTAGAGTTGTAGGAGTGTACGTTGTGGCGCTCCCCACGAAGGGCCTCCCAGATGTCGTATGACTCGTAGTAGATCACGACATCACTCCAAAGTCCTCCGAACCTCAGGTCTCCAGGTCACGCGGTCATCCACCTCCACCCCAAGATAGATATGGCTACTAACTCTCTTAACAGGAGTTCCAGCAATCATTAGCCGCAGTGCGTGCTCGGGTGCTCGTCGTACTGGTCGGTAAAGGAGCGACGCAGTTTTTTCCACTGATAGTGAGAGGCCGAGTTTTGAAATCATCAGAGCCGAAGCATCTAGGGCTGCTTGAAGTCGATTTCGGATAACTACGGCACTTTTGGAGGGACCCTCGCACCACATAGCAACGTCGTCGGCGTATATAGCCATGCTGACATGGAGGGTCTCGTTGTTGGTCGGAAGGCAGTGAGGAAGTGATGCCATCACCACGTTGAAGAGTAAGGGGCTGAGTACGCTGCCTTGGGGAACACCTTTGGTAATTGGGCGTGAAGTGCTAGTTGCACCTGAAATCTTGACAGTGAAGCTCCGCCCAGTGAGGAACGACTCTATGAATGTGAGGATTCGGCCACAGATACCAAAGTACTTGAGTCGCTGTATGATGATAGAATGAGGCAGGGTGTCGAACGCACGAATAATGTCTAGAAATACGCAGTGTACCATTTGACCAGTAGATTTGGCTTCTTCCAGGGTCGACATGAGGTTTATCGCATCGGCTGTGCACCTCTTTGCTCGAAAGCCCGCCAACGAAGGTGGGAAAGCATTCGCTCGATCTAGAAGTCACGTGAGGCGCCGGAGAACCATGCGTTCTAGGAGTTTTCCAAGGCTGCTTGTTAACGAGACGGGCCTGTAGGATGAGATTTCGTCCAATGGTTTTCCTTGTTTAGGTATTGGGATGATTATTGACTCTTTCCATGTATTTGGAAGTGTCCCATCTTCCCAGATAGCGTTGAGTTTCTCAAGAATATCGGGGTGGTAATCTGGGTCTATATTTCGGAGAGACTGATACGTTATACCGTCAGGACCTGGAGCGCTCTTCCTTCTAGTGTAATTAAGTGCGTGCGTAAGCTCTGCCAAAGTGAAGTCGGTGTAGCTGGCCAATGTGCTCTCGCTGTCTGGAGGGACACTGGTGAACTGTGGGGCATTCAATGTTTGCTGGTGTACAGGTTGTATAGTAGAGGACCGTGGAAACTCGTCCACCAGATGCTCCGCCACTTCAATCATGGTTTGACCAGTCTTGATTGCAAGAGTTGTAATGGGATGTCGCGGAATTTTGGCCCCTTTAAGAGCTCGAACAAGCCCCCACGCCCGTCTTCCTCCCCCTGGGCCGCTCAGCGATGCACAGTCACTACTCCACTGCCACTTTTGCAGCCTTTTTGTGTGGCGACAGAAGCAAGCATCTATGCGGTTGTATCGTACCCAATCCCATAAGGCGTCCGTATGCAGTGCCCTTCGTTGGGCTTGTCGTCGAGCTGCTCGTAGATTTAGCCACTCAAGGTCAGGTGATGGACGTGTCGCTGGAATCTTAACAATGCGGGTTGCGCGTTGCAAACACTGCGCAATGCAAGTAGTGATGTCTGTATAGCTTTTACTATCTGCGGCGGAAGTGAAGTATTGACGAAAAAGGTCCCAGTAAACCACCTTGTACTCCTTGATGGTCTTCGGAGGCGTTTTTGGGTGTATCACGTTGATTGGAAAATGGTCACTTCCACCCGTGTCTGGCTCCACAGTCCAGAGAGCGTCGATTTCTGCCGAGACCAGTGTTATGTCGCGGGTGCTCGCCTTTGTGTGCCGTCGGCAGAATGTAGCCGATCCGTCGTTGAGAGCTCGGAGATTGAACGCTGCTGCCGTTGTCTCTATCTGACGTCCTCTTGCATCCGTGCGAGTGCCGCCCCATATTTCATTGTGAGCATTGAAGTCTCCACAGATAATTAAGTTACCTCGGCTTCTTTTACTTATTTCTTCAAGTGGTTTTGTGTCCCAGGGGCCTTGTGGCGTGACGTACGCTGATACAATTGTCGTTTCATTCTTTCCCATTCTGATCGTCACTCCAACATACTCTTCAGATGGTGAACAGAGGTCCGACAGGTCAAGCTCAGAGTGATGTTCTTCATTTCGCACAAGTATGGAGACTCGTGATCTTTCATTGGGGTTTATAGCCGCGCTATGATATAACACGTAAGGTGATAAGCGTATCTCTCCGGGCAAGACATTCGTTTCCTGAAGGGCCAGGACATCAATTTTCTTATCGGTGAGCGATTGCCGCAGTCCAGCAAGTCGAGTGCGCAGTCCGTTTACATTCCATTGAAGCAGCGAAGGAAACAATGGACTACGCCTGTGCTGTGCTGTGCCGCAGTGTTGGAATTCGCTTGAAGTCCTACACTTAAAGGCTTCTTTTCGGTGGTAACGATGCGCGCTTGTGTTGAGCGATCCTACTGACAACATGGGCGTACCAACCGGGGGGGGGGGGGCAAGGGGGCGTTTGCCCCCAGTTCTCAGAGTGGGGGGGGGCAAGGCATGTGTTTTGCCCCCCCCCTGAAACGGCCGCCACTGGGCAGGGCAAGCACTGGCCGGCGGCGCCCAAGGAATACCAAGGGCACCGCCCCCCGACCCGCGCGGGCATATTTTTAGCGCGCAGACGATACAAACTCTAGCAACGGCGCTCACGCCGGATTGGCTGGTTCGTGGAGATAGGCGCTGCCGCCGTCAACATAGGCAGCGGATACAATGCGAGTTTCCGAAGCGGTAGCGTAACTTAGTGGTAAGATGTCTGCCTCATACGTACTAGACCCGGGTTCTGTCCATGCCTGGGCTTACTTTTTTTTTTTTCAAACATTTTGTTTTGGTGATGCATTTGGCGATATTTACGACATTTCTTTTTTACGATAACACGGAAAAAAACCGATGCTGTTGACGAAACATCGCTGAACTAAATCGTATGGGACTCTATTTACGGAAGTGCATGGGAGACAGCGGGGCTTGGGTTGCCGTAGAGTTCCTGTATATGCTCCCCCGAAGGGGGAGCAGAGTTGCGCATTTGTTTTCCCCGCGCCGCCACGCTACTATTCGCCGCGAGCGATCACGTGAGGAGCAAAGCGTTCAATGCCGTGCATGAAAGCCACCTCTACGGTTGCTCCGCCGACGTTTCACGCGCCTCGGCGTATGTTCCCCTGCTGTCGCCACCTTCTCCTCCTCTCCTGTTTTCCATGCGCGGCGGCGCGCGCGGCGCCGCTATTAGCCGAATTCAGTCACATGACGAGCAAAGCATCCAGGTCGTGCAGTGAAGCCGGCGCTATGGCCAGCCGCCGAGGCTGAATTCGCCACTCTGCTACCGTAGGTAGGTAGCTATATACAGGAACTCTAGGTTGCCGACTGGACGCCGCAAAGGGGGGGGGGGGGCTAAGTGGGTTAATAGTTTTTTAGTTAGCAGCTGCACACTGTCGCCGCGAAGCGGCGTGAACGCAGGCGCGGGGGTGGGTTAGCGCGCTTCGAAGTTCCCACGCGTTGCCGAGAAGCCAATCCGGCGTGAGCGTCGTTGCTAGAGTGTCTATCGACTGTCCCCCTCCCCTCTTTTACAACGCCTACACACACACTCGCCGTAAAAGTTAGTGATGGACCGAATCTGCCGAACTTCAGATTCGGAAAAGTTGCGCACATGCCGAAATTTTGAAGGAACGTTCGGCAAAGATTCGGCGCAAATTTGGCAAATGTCTGCGCACGCGCACGAACGCGACGGGGCCATGGATCGCAAATGGACACCGCGCAGTCGCGCGGTTACCATCGCACAGTTTAGTACAACCAGCGGTTACGGCGAGGTGTGGAGTAGGCGACACGGTAACTTGTGCGTTTGTGAGCTTTTGCGAGTGTGGTTCTCTTCAATATTACCTGTCTCAAGAACAGAATATCGACCAGTAATTTACGCAGTCCACTGCGCAAGTGACAAATGATGCGGTGCACTCTGGATAACGTGATTTTCATTTGACCTTTCCATTGATGCAACGAGGTAGTTGAAACATTGACTGACAACTGACAGTTACGCACAGTGTTCGCAGCCCACTGCCGTTAAACGGGGCAGAGTCACGAGAGCTTGCCAGAATGTATGGGATGCAGCTGGCATCCTCGTCATAATATGTGATACATGTTTTCTCCCTTCTTTTCATTCCTTTTTACGTACTTTTTGTAGTGTGTATATTCTGTACATTTATTTGTCTGTTTTGTTTTTTCATATGTGGTGGCGGGCTGGCAGCAGACATGTACAAGCTACTCAAAAAGTTTTTAACTTAAGTTACTGAGTATTAGCCTCAAAAGTAATTTGAGTAGAGTAGAAATTACTAAATGGAGAGTAATTTAGTCAATTACTAATTATCGTAAAAAAGCAGCAAATTAGCAAATCTATGCTAACAAGCAAGTACTTACATAGGTTTTGATTCTGCTAGCCAAATATAAAGCGGCTTGTGTTTTCACAGAAATGCTTTAATAGCTGGTTCTGCTTCTGCATGCCTAATTGTTGCGTACCTCGTTTTGGTCAAGGATGTACTGCGGATGTATCATTTCACCTTTGATGTTTAGCACTACCTGAGCTTGATTTTGCAGACAGTGTTTGATTGCTTACAGTTTTGCGTAAAGTAAATCTAAAAACTAGTTGGAAGTGCGAAGTAAATGAGAGGTTATGTACTTCAAGTAAAGTAGTAAGTACACCGGGCGCAATGCACTTGAAGTGAATTACTATAAATGCAATGTACTTCCAAAGTAAAGTAGATGTACTTTTTAACACACTCTTTCAGAATGCCCTTTCATTCCCTGTACAACGTTTTTCTTCTTTTTTTTTTTTATCTGGCCGGTATGCATTGGGGTAGAGAAAATCGGAGGTGCATCAGTTTTTTTTTTCGGAAAGGGCGGCAAAATCAGAAATGCATCAGTTTTTTTGTTTTGTTTTTTAATTCTCGCTGACGAACTATTTTACGCAATCAACTTATAAGGCATTTATTTGTATCGGACTTATAGCCGCAATTTCTTCACTCAGAGAAATTACCAGATGACGGCTCGAAAGACAGCACAAGCTATACAGGAGCACCAGATTAACTTCAGAGCGGGTGCTGCACATTGTTACCTCCTTTGAGTGAGGATGTAGTGTGTACACCTCCTGTAGTTGGGCAGAATTCCTACATTGGGGAGAAGCGGGGACAAGCCTGTTTCAAATGCGTCAAGTCTCCTTGAGCTTCGGGATACAAAGAAACGCCAGTCTTCGGCGCTAATCCGAAAGTTACTCGGTCTCTCTTGCGTCGTGTATGTTCGCTCCCCGCGCCTCGTAGCAGTGTTATTGCAGTGGGTGGCTCGTTAAAATTTTGGAGGGCTTTGGGCTATCAAAATCACTTTCTTCCTCTCCCCCTTCCTTTTCTACACCACATGCTTCCCCTCTGCAAGTATCAGCTGATCTTCCTACATCTTATATCTGTTGATAGGAAAAACAACCACTAAAATTCGAAAGTAATTTGTAATTTAAATAGAAGTCACTCGGAAAAGTAGTTAAAGTAAACTACTAATTACCAAAATAGAAATGTAATTAAAAGTTACTAAACTACCTAGAAAAGTAGTTGAACTACAGTAACTTGAGTAAAGTAGTTAAACTACGTAGAAGTCTGGCTGGCAGGCGTTCTGCGTAAGGGTTTTCGCCTATCTGCCTAGCCCCGCACACCATCACATGGGCCCCATCCAGTATGTGCAAATAAAATTATTATTATTATTACTGTTATTATTATAACAATCCTGTTTTCGGCTCACAAGTAGTTTGTACCAAAGCAGAATAATATTGCTTTTTAGTTCGCGTTATTTCGCGATTTTCATGTACCAGCGTAAAACTAAACACAAAACTATCATGCTCGACGTTGCACATCAAACATTCCTAACTCTCCCCATCTCCCTTAACGTCCGTGTGTGTCCTAACACCAGAAAACGGAATTTTAAAGGTTAAAAACGGCACGTTGCGAATATGGAACGCACACTTTCATCCAAAGCTGACGTCAAGTGACTCAAATCGAAAAACATGCATATTTACAATATTATTATCTCTTCTGGTGAAGACTCAGCAACCGTTATATTCGTTTTCGCGCACGAAACGGTGACTCCCAGAGAAAGTAAGAACGCAGTGATTGCCTTTGTTTTAACGATGTAAACGCACTTGCAGGCGTGCGCTGATGAAGCCTCAAAATCAAAACTCTCGTAGCGTGATTCGTGACTGCGCCGGCTACTACCCAACCTCGTTGTCACGCCACTTTCTGCAAGCAAACACACAAAAGCGACATCGATACAATTATCTTGTAGAACATCACCTTATGTTTTGAGTTTTTTTTTCTGTTTTTGTTGCTTTATATTACAATGTTCTCCAGCATGTAACCCACTTGTTTGTTCCTTTATGTAATGTTTTTTCAGCGAGTACCCCCCACCTTGTGTAATGCCCGTAAGGGCCTTCAAGGTTTAATAAATGATGGTGATGATGATTTAGTCATAACCGTGTCAATAGGCACCACATGTTGTATTTATGTTAAGAAAAAAAACCTTTTTCGTCAGAAAAAAATTAAACATCAATGTTAAGTCCGCTAACAGTGTGTTTTTGCCGAATCATTGCCAAATCTTTAGAAAAGTTCGGCAAAAGTTGCGCCGAATTTTCGATTCGGTAAAAGTTCGGCCCATCATTAGTAAAAGTATGCGACCCGGGGGGGGGGGGTCTGGTTTGCTCCCCCACTCAAAAACAAGTTGGTACACCACTGACTGACAACCTCCTAAAATGGGAAGCATTGTCTGGATGATGGATGAAAGGGCACCCGCCCAGGAAGCTTCAATTTTCGCCAAAACGGCAAGTGCTATGTTAGCGCCTGCCTTTATGATTGATATCCATCCAGGAGCTTCATTTTCCAGTGTCACTTGGTTGCCAACTGTGTCTTCTTTTACAACTTGGTCTTTCTTGGCACAGCGGCGTTTCAAAGTTCCCGCGTTGGGTGATGGCTGATGTATCGATTTTTCTGTCGAACCTTGCGCCAAGATCTGACTGATTGTGGATTGGCGTTCCTCTTTTTTTTAACAATTTGGCCAGTTCTTTTGAGCGCTGACGCATAAGTGTCCTTACCAGTTTCTTCTGACTTTGACTCTGGTCTTCTGGTGCCCTCAGCACCAGAAGACCAGAGTCTGGTCTTCTGGTCGTTTTTTGACGGAAGATGGCGGATCTTGCTTCACGAAACCCTACGGTATTCATTTTTGAATATGTAGCTACAGACTGTGCTTCCTTCCACTTCGGGCATATGTGCGATGTAGCCTCATGATTGCCGCTGCAATTAATGCATTTCACTGAGTTGGACGTACATACCTCAGCTGTCGGAACGTGGTTCTCGGCACATCGATTGCAAGCTTGGGCGCGTTTGCAGGCGATTTTTTTGTGTCCGAAACCGCCGCAGTTGTGGCATTGTGTGGGCTTCCCTTTGAATGGGACGACAGAGTGTCGCACATGTCCTAGTAAGACATGGCTCGGAAGGTGGCTGCCGCTGAAGACGACTTTAACGACTCGAGATTTTCCAAGTCGTCGCACATTGGCAATCTTGGCTTCTGATCGTAGGTTTTGTGCCAGATCTTCATCGGTGACATCCACATCAACGTCGTGAATTACTCCAATGCTTGTTTTGCCTGACAACAGAGAGTATGGTCGAACTTGGATACCGCATAGTAATGTGTTGTTCATCAGCACTTGTGCTGCATGTCCGTTTCGGGCGTCAACTGCAATAAGGTTGAGTCGTTGATTGTAGCGAACTTGAAGAATGCATTCCGGACTTATCTTCTCGAGAGCCTGTGTGACCTTGAGGCTGCCAAGGGAAGTTAGTTTCTTCTCTGAGTCGGTGGGGGCATATACGACGGTGAGACTGTTGGAGACGTTGTTTGACACACGTGTTGTGCCAGAATCGGAGAGTGAGTCATCACTTCGAACACGTTTCCGATTTCCAGAGATGCACCATTGTCCTCCAGAGTCGTTGTCCTGCTCCATGTCGGAATGCTCCAAGTTAGAAAATTCAGGTGAGGCGTTTGGAGTGGCAGCAGGGCTGTCTTCCATGGGGTTTACTGGTGGGCGTTGCCCAGGAGTGATGTCAGAAGATGGATG